>JAULLH010527542.1:0-16820 GCA_035668455.1 Sarracenia alabamensis
TTCAGAATTCCTTTTAATTAACAATTCAAGATTTGTTTTTCTATTTTTTATAATTAATAAAAATATTAAGTTGACGCATATTCTCTATGGGAACGATCTTGATTTGCTGCTAGCTATTAGTTAGTGAAAATCTTGGTATAAACTTGATACGGGACGATACATACCAGTTTTGGTACCGTGCCTTGGGAATATTTTGGCAAAATCATTATTATAGGTTATTTAATATGAATTTTTAGTTTAATTATTTTTCTCTTTTCTTTTTCTTCTCCGATTTTCAGATTCTTGGGTATTCTATTGAAAAACAAAAAATCATAAAAAATCGAAAACCCGTTCTCCATCTGGATGCTGACCTTCTACCATTCGGAAGCTTTAAGTCTGACACCGTCCGAAAGCTCAGTTCCTTCCATTTGGACAGCTTGCAGTCAGAGGCCTTTTTGCTTTCCTTTTTGGATATCAATAGTTTATGCTTGGTCGCCACTCCATGCTGTGTAACTTAGCACCTTTTGACTCTGAAATCGAATGCACTCGCAGGATAAATCATGTTATTGCGAGATCAACCCCTTTCCCCTGATCTCATACACCTGCATGCACACCAACAATGGCCGACAAGCCAAACATTAACTCAGCCGATAACTGGCAAAATGACCAGGTCAATTAAGCTGACCAACAACTCAAAGTATTGATGAAATAGTATATTCCAAAAGCTTAGGAGTCTTCCATCTGTATTGTGCCATCCAACCTCGGGGCTGGCAACTATGAAATCCAACCAAATCTTTTGCAACTACTTCCCATATTTCACAGACATAGCAATGATGACCCCTATAAGCATATAGATGAGTTTTTGAGATTTATTCTACCATAAGACTCAACAACTTACTTGAAGAAGTCAAACACATGAAGTTATTTCCATTCTTTCTCTCAGAAAAGGCCAAGCATTGGCTCAAGTCTCTCGAGCTTAATACCATAACAACATGGGCCAAACTTTAGCATGAGTTTCTCTGAATTTTTTTCCAAATCAGTAAAACGAACCAAATCTACTGAACCATTACGTGTTTTACTCAATTGGAAGGCAAAACATTTCATGAAACCTAAAAATGACTTAAGGAGTTGATTAGGAGTTGTCCACACCACCAAGTCCTGAAATGGAAACTAGTTCAAAAATCTTATGAAGGTTTGATGCCTCAATATCATCAATACGTCGACGCCTCGTGTAGCGACGCATTCATAATGAATAACGAGACAGAAGCCTGGAACCATTTGGAAAAATTGAGCAAAAGCTCACAACACCAAGCTCCGATCTCTCGCACAGATATGACAGTGGGCTAGAAAACCCGAGAACTCTACGAGGTAAATCAAAAGGTGGATCTTACCAACTAAGTGAAATCCCCAACAAAAAAAACTAGACAAGTTGTTGACCAATGGATTGCCTGTAACCCAGTCACCTCAGCCCGTTATTTAGGATGTTTATGCATTGTGCACCAATCCTACACATTGTCATTGAATGTCCATCAGCCAAATAAGTTCTTGACTTTATTCAAAAGCATGTGAATGTTGTCCAATGATTCTTCTGACTGGATAATGATCCATACTCTAATACCTACAACCCAGACTAGAGAAACCACCCGAACTTTGGTTGGAAAAATCAGCAACCATTAGCTGAAAAACCACCAACTCAGGCACTTAGGCCCGCCCAGAACAATTTTTTCAACCAGCTGGCCTATCGTCCCCAACAACAAGCACCTGCCCCTGCCCCTTGAGCTCCATGCTTCAAGGAAACTATTTTGAAAGCTCTGAAGGATTTAGATGTAAAAACTCAACTTTTAAGCTCTCACGCCCAGTCCGTCGCCAAGATGAAAACTCAAGTTGGGCAGATAGCTACAACACTCAATCGCCGAGAAGACGGTAAGCCGTCGAATCAACCAATGGAAAATCCAAAAGGCCAATACATCATAAATAGCATCCCCAGTAACAGTAGTGTATACCACGAGCAAGCTCATGTTGTTATGACCCTAAGAAGTGGCAAAGAGCTAGACACACGCCCACTGCCAACCAAACCTTAGCCATTATCGAACCCACCAATAGTTGAGGATTCATCTGATTACTCAGACACTATTCAGTCCACTCGGATACCTTCTGCTGCACCACCACTACCAATCGATGCATTTGAGGAGGTATTGATGGCCCCTCCAGTCACACCCCAAGAACCAAGGCACCATTCTCATCGTCCATTAATGAGTCTTATCTGCAGTGCAAGAATGGACCACCTATGACCGAAGTGCTTGAATTATTCAAGTAAGTCAAAATCAATACCCCTGGTCTCGATGCTATTCAACAAGTATCATCCTATGTAAGGTTCCTCAAATACCTATGCACTCAAAAGCGTAGGACAAAAATGAGTGTCCCCAAGAAGGTGCACCTAACCGAACACATCAGCTCTGCTCTTAGATATGATTTAGTCCTAAAATTGAAAGACCTGGGATACGCACCATCTCATGTGTCATCGGTAATCACTAGATCGATCAAGCACTGCTAGATCTAGGAGCCAACGTAAATCTCCTTCCATACTCGATGTATGAATAATTTGGACTCAGAGGGCTAAAATCGACACCAGTCACCCATCAGTTGGCATATAGGTCAGTTAAAGTACCCTGAGGAATCATTGAGAGCGTATTTGTCAAAGTTGACAAATTCTTTTTTCTCGTTGACTTGATAATACTAGACACTGAGCCTTATCTAAATACAATGAGACAGGCCCCCATCATTCTTGGACGCCCCTTTTTGGCAACGACTAATGCATGTATTAACTATAGAGCTGGGGCGATGGATGCCTCATTTAGAAATATGAAGTTTAGACTTAATGTGTTCTATACCTCACACCACCCATCTATGGAAGTTGATTGCTTTGCAATCAACAAAATAGATGAGGCGATATAGCGAGCTCTCCCTTCTATTTTCATGAATGACCCCAGATCGACACTCAAAAGTGATGATTTAGACCTGTTAATTTACACTGAGTTAGTCTCTATTTGTTATCTAATATCGTATTTTGTAGTGTTTTTGTGATTAGACAGGTTTCGGGGATGAAATGCAAAACTACACCCATTTATAGAATCCGTTGACCATTTCTGGTACACACACTTGCCAAATTTATAGAATCTACTGGCCATTTTTGGTCAACAATAGCGTGTCGAGGTCCTTCACCCCCCAATACTGGTCGAATTTTATAGAATTTGCTGGCCACTTCTTGTTAGAACACTTGTCAAATATATAGAATCTATTAGCCATTTCTAGTCAGCAGTAGCGTGCTGGGGTCCTTCACCTCCAAACACTTGTCGAATTTTGTAGAATTTACTGGTCATTTCTGTTATCACACTTGTCAAATACGTAGAATCTAGTGGCAAATTCTGGTAAGTAATGGCATGTTGGGGTCCTTCATCCCCCCCGCTTGTCAAATTTCGTAGAATCTGCTGGCCACTTCTGGTCAGCACACTTATCGAATTTGTAGAATCTGCTAGTTATTTCTTGTCAACACACTTGTGGAATCTGTAGAATATACTTTCCATTTCTGGTCAGCAATAGTGCGTTGGGGTCCTACACCCCCAACACTTGTTAAATTTTGTAGCATCTGCTTGCTACTTTTGGTCAGCACACTTGTTAAATTAGTAGAACCTGCTTGCCATTTCTAGTCAATAAACTTGTCGAATCTATAGAATCTGATGGCCATTTCTGGTCACCAATAGTGTGTTAGGGTCCTTCACCCCCTAACACTTGCCGAATTTCGTAGAATTTGCTAGCCACTTCTGGTCAGCACACTTGTCAAATTTATGGGATCTATAAGTAACATCATTGAAGATAGAAACAATGTTAAGAGTAGAAACATGATGGAACTTTAATGAAACTGCACTTCATTAATTGAGTTTTGAATGTACTTGACTGTCTGAAATGAAATCAAATGAAAAAAAATCATATTCATGAAGTCAAATGAAAATAGTTATATCTTATTATTGTCACCTTTAATATAATCAAGGGAAGTAGCGTTTCAGATGATCTGTATTCCAAGGGTGCTTCAGCTCTTTTTCCCCATCCTTTGCAGCTTATATGCCCTAATCCACAAATCCGCTTTGATCACTTAAGATCCTTCCCTATTAGGACCTAATTTCCCTACTTGGGGGTTTTTGGTATAGAGGAAGACTTTCTTCAGAACCAAATCTTCAAGATTGAACTTCTTCTCCTTGGCTCTTATGCTGTAATATCTCTTCATACGTTATTGGTACTTTTCCATTCTAGCTTCTGCTACATCCATGATCTCTTCAAGGAGATTAAGATTAATTTTAAACGCATCCTTGTTAACTTCTTAATCATAGTTGTTTACTCTAAAGCTGGACAGACCAATCTCCACTGGGATTACCGCTTCATGACCAGAAGTGAGAGTGTATGGAGTTTTTCCAGTATGTGCTTATCATGTTGTTCTATATGCCCATAGGACATCGGGAAGTTCTTCTAGCCATAGTTAGTTTTCCGCTTCTAATTTGGTTTTAAGTATCTTGAAGAGAGTGCGAATGGTAACCTTAACTTACCCATTCGATTGTGAATGGGAAAGAGAGACATAGTGCAGTTGTATATTGATTTCTTCACAAAATCTCTTAAATTTAGCATTATCAAATTTCTTATCGTTGTCGGTGATTAGTGCTCTGGGTATCCAAAATTAGAAGATTTCCTCCTTCCAAACGAAATGAGTCACATTCCTTTCTATAATCTTTGTCACTGTTTCCGCCTCTACCCACTTGGTGAAGTAATCTATGGCCACTATAATAAACTTCACTTATCTGGTGGTGGTGGGTAGTGGTCTTATTAGGTCCAAACCCCATTGGGAAAAGGACCAGGGGGTGCTCAATGGGTGTAATGTAGTTGGGTGCCATCTACTAATCTTAGCAAACCATTGATATTTGTCACACTTTCTTACCAACTTAATGGTATCGCTCAACATGGTTAGCCAAAAATACTCTGCTCTGGACACCTTCTGCACTAAAGACTCGATGCCTAAATGATTGTCACATACCTTTTCATGGATTTCCCTCATACTCTAATTCCAGTTCTGAAACATAGTGCGGATACGGTATTGTAATACTCCTCCTGTATAGGATGCCATCAATTAGGATGTAATGTGTAGCTCTCATTTCCTTGCCTGATTCTAATTGGGATCATCCATTCTTTCTGATCAATTTGTATTACCCTTTCTGTGGGAGTCCCTAGCAATTGTTCTATTACTGGCTGATCGGAGCAATATACGATCACACTTGGGTTAACTCACCCTTGCCCAATTGAAGCATCTTGTGCTAGCTGGTCTACTTTCATATTCTTAGCCCTAGGGTTTTAGCATAACTACATGCTACAGGACTATTTCCAATGATCTTGGATAGTAGATTTATACTTTTAGAGACTTTCACCCTTTGCTCCGTATGAACCTTTTATCTGTTGAACCACCTACTGAGTTAGAATTGACAACTATCTCCTTTGCTCGGAAGACTTTGTTGACATTAAAGTCCAGATCAGAGCTTTATACTCTTTTTTATTATTGGTTAACTTGAAGTTCAACGTGATTAAGTATTTGATTACATCACCCGTGGCACAGGTAATAACCAGGCCCACACCTCATTACTCTTTGCACACTGAGATGTCTTCTTTGACTACCAACATATTGTATGTGTCTTTCTTTCCCTGAATTTCCTAATCACCCAAGGTCCACTCATCCCATAATGTGGGGCCTTGTTCATTATTACCTACTGTTTATTGTGTTATTGGGAGTTAACTCTACTACAAAATTGGTCTGAATATGTGCCTTGTATGCAATTCGTGGAGAATACTTTATATCAAACTAACTCAACTCGATAAACCATTGCATAAGTCTTCTTGATATCTCAAGTGGCTAATCAATTTGGACTGATGAAATGGGGTAGAAAGTAAAGTCTCAAACGTCGTGACGACATGATCAATGTGAAGGCTAATTTCTCCATAGTCGGTTAACAACTCTTCCCAATTGAAATGCTTTACTCGTAAAATAAATAGGTTTATGTTGCCATTTATCTTCCCAGATCAGAACTACACTGACTACCATTTGAGAAACAGCCAAAAACAGGAATAGTTCTTTATGGGGGACGTGATTGGAAAGTACGAGGTTTGGTCAGATAAGTCTTAAGCTGACCAAAGTTGTAATCACACTCTTCTGTCCACACAAAAGCCTTTTTCAAGACCTTGAAGAATGCCAAGCACTTGCCCGTCGTTCCTGACAAAAAACGATTTAGGACAACTATCCTTCTAGAGAATCTTTGCACTTTTTTCACATTGATAGGAGTTTTCATGTTTAATATTGATGATACTTTATCTAGGTTGGCTTCAATTCCCCATTGACTAACCATAAAGCCCAAATCCTTTCTTGAGGCGACATCAAAGACACACTTCGCAGGATTCAACTTCATCTCATATCTCTTCAAAACTGTGAAGGCTTCTAGAAAGTCTCCTACTTGTCTATCAACACTTCTGCTCTTGACCAGCATATAATCTACGTAAAGTTCCATATTTCTACCGATCTACTTCTCAAACATTAAGTTTATAAAATGTTGATATGTTGCCCTAACATTCTGTTGGGGAAAAGAAAAAAGTTACGGACAGGCGACGTGACAATACAAAACGTCACGTGTGATTTTTCATGAAAATGATGAGCTTTTTTAATTTTTAGATTAAATCATACCTCTTAGAAACATGTTGAAAAGTTTCTAAAATCCAAACGGACATTGTGAGATAACCCGGTGACCTTCTCATGTATGACCCGATGCATGTGTTCATTCCGGCGAGTAGGCACCAATCCGAATCAACTCCTTTAGCTTTAAACACACTTCAACTCTCTCAAAATTTTGCTAGAAAATTAGGAGACGGAGAGGAGAGACATGGCGGCCCCTTAGGGTTCTTAGAGAATAAAAATCGTCATTTTATTCTCCTTTTAATGTTGTATATATATATCACCCACATATTAAGAGATATGCATGTATCTATTTCCTTAAAAATGTGTATAAGATATATTCCAACCAACATTAGGGATTCCTAATCCCTATCATGGCCGACCACTTACGGTGAAGAGGGAGTGTAATTTTTCCTACATTTAAATATATATGTATATATATTAAAATAAATACAAGTTATATATTATTACCTAAAAGATAATATTGTACATACAATTAACAAAATTAAACAATTTTCTCTCTTATATACAGAGACAGCCACCTAAGGGAAAATCCATAGGTGTGTCAAATGCCAAAAATGTCCTTGAACATTTAATTTAATACTTTGATTGCCCCGACGAAAAAATCGATAACTAAAATTAAATTAAGTAATTACCGAAGCTAACCTGAAATAAACCATGTGTATAAATGGGCTACATGAGGGACCACGAGGAAGAATAGGACTCAGGCTAACCGTACGAGAAAATCGGATATCCCTAACTCAACCCCCGAGTTAGATCCTTTCTCACACAAACCAGGACTTATTCCACTAAAGGCCCTGACTGAACTCCCGGCCCTAACTCGAATTATGTCTCAAGTTTCCAATTATCACTTGTATTGAAATCTCCCCACGTTTAAGATATGGATTCCTGATAACTAAATTAGGTTACTGACAATACGATTTAATTATCCGCTTGTCCTCACAACTGCGCCGTTTATCCTTTTGAATATGCCGGATCATAAGATCCACTGGCTGGGTTTAGCATGATCAAACTTATAAGCAAAGACACTAGGGGGAACTCCTCAACCTAAATTGGACATGGTTTCCGTCAGCTGATTATTAACCATCAAATAGACAATGGCAGTACCCAATCCACTGGTCATATTGACCTCAATACCATGATCTCAGCAATTTGTGACTTAAAGCACTATGCATCGCCTGAACATGATTAATCAATCACGTCAGGATTAAGAGTATGTGCAATACATGATAATACAAGATGTTAATCAATTCATATAGTCAGTATAGAATCGATCGTCATGTTAATCTCATTCAATACACTCCAAGTCCACTTCACATCGAACTCGAACATCAAATTCTCTGATCAGAATTTGAGCTATTCGACCTAGCCAAGACCAGCCACTATAATGATGTGCTACAATCAGACTAATAGATTATCCGGAACCATTGTGATTATGAGCCTACCTGTATAGTCTGTCAGAACCTTTGACCCGATCTTTCGCGCTTCATGAACCGAGTCAAATACTATACATAAATATATGAACTATACATTTATTCATCATACATTCAATAAATATGAAACCACAAATGCAAATCCTCTCGATTGTTTTCTCATTAATATGCCAGGGATCAATGAGAAAAATACATAACAGCATGACTTTTAATTATACTATTCTAACAATCTCCCACTTATACTCAAAGTCATGCAGGTACACATCTGACACTAACCCTTCTACATGAGTAAAAGGATCCGTTAGGTTATCCATAGATGCAACCACGAAAGCCACAACGTCTCCACATTGTACAGTCTTCCGGATGAGATATCACTTCCTCTCAATGTGCTTTCCCGAAGAAAACACATATCTTGAGGTGGACCTCCTACAACTCCTATTAGCCTGGAAATACGAGTCTACATACCCAATGGGTATGAGACTATTAGTCTGGTATACCAACTTATTCTCCCTAATGCTGTTCAGGTATTTGGGTATATTCTTGACCGTAGTCAAATGCTCTTCCTCTCAATTAGACTGATATCTGCTTATCATGCCAACGACATAACAAATATCCGATCTAGTATAAAGTATGGCATATATGAGAATTATCACCGCCAAAACATAAGGAATACCTCTCATCATCTCTATTTCATGAGTTATTCTAGGACACAGATCCCTAGATAGAGTAATTCCAATTCTGAAAGGAAAAAATCCTTTCTTGGAATTTTCCATGCCAAAACGAGCAATAATCAAGTCAATGTAACGGGCTTGGGATAAACCAAGCATCCTACGTGATCGATCCCGTATAAGGTTGATCGCAAGGATTTGGACCACATCTCTCCCAAGTCCTTCATGTCAAATTGATTTGACAACCATACTTTCACCGAAGACAACAACCCCACATCGTTACCGATTAGTTGAATGACATCAACATAGACGACTAGAAACACCATCTTGTTTCCATCACGCTTTTAGTACACATAATATTCGATAGGACACTGATCGCTTGATTAAATCGAGTATTCCAAGACCTTGATGCTTGCTTAAGTCTATAGATGGATCTCTTAAGCTTCCACAGCATGTGTTCCTAGCCCTTCACTATAAACCCTTCTGGTTGAATCATATAGATGCTCTCGTTAAGACTTTCGTTAAGAAATGTCATCTTGACGTCCATCTTCCAAATCTCATAGTCGAGATTCATAGCAATGGATAAGAGAATTTGAATGGACTAAAGCATGGCCACTAACGAATAGGTTTCCTCATAATCGAACCCTTCTTTCTGAGTAAACCCCTTCGTAACAAGCCTAACATTGAAGGTTTCAACCTTCCCGTTTAGTCCTCTCTTTTTCTTGTAGATCCATTTCCACCCAAAGGGTTTTGTCCCATCTAATTGTTTCTACAAGCTCCCAGACCAGATTAGAGTACATAGACTCTATTTTAGATTCCATAGCTTTTTTCCATAAGTCTACATCCTTGTCTTGAAGTGCTTCATTGTAATTCTGGGGTTCAGTAACAAGTTCTTCTGAGATCCTGTCAAGTGACTCTCCCAAGAACATGAACCTCTCGGGTTGACGAACAACCCTTCCACTACGACGAAGCCCCTCCTGTGTGCTCACGATATGTGGTATCTCATTCCTTATATTGGGTATATTATCTGGTTGTACCATATTTCTGTTCCTAACCATTTCTAAAACAATCTGTGACCGGGACTTGTGGTTTATATAGTCCTTTTCCAAGAATCTTGCATTTGTACTGACAAATACCCTTTGACTCTTAGGATTATAGAATGAATCACCTTTAGTTCCTTTGGGGTGCCCTACAAAGAAATAGACTTCCATCTTCGGTTCTACCATTGCGTCTCCCACCAACACATGTGCTGGCAACCCCATATCCGGAGATGTTTAAGGCTTGGCTTACCCCCACTCCATAACTCCATAGGGGTACTAGGAAGTGACTTGTACAAAATTCAAGATGAACGTCACTGTTTCTAATGCACATCTCCAAAACTAATATGGTAAATCCAAATAACTTATCATGTACTTTATCATCTCCTTAAGAAACATATTCCTCTTCATCGCTACACCATTCTGTCGAGGCATCCTTGGTGCAGATAACAGGGAGTAATCCCACGGGGTCTTGTCTACCTCTTCTCTAGTTATTTATCATACCATATACATCATAATGAACCAATCCTAACATTTATTTGGCTCTAAGTCCCTTGGCCGTAAACGGCCTCTTGGTCATCTTACCCTCTAAATAGGATTCGTAGACTGGAACTGCTTCCACTTCTAATTAACCTAAAGGTCTATTTCCTACTAGTCTTTGTACTCTTTTTAGTTTAAGATGACCAAACGAAAATGTCAAAGTAGTGTTTGGTTCAGTGAGGAACCTTTCCTATTTAGTGGTAAAAACATATAAGTTATTCACCTCATCGTTTTGAATAATAGAAATAATTGGGTGCGAAGCATAAAGACTATTCTCCAATGTACCATGACAGATAAAATGTTTGCCAACCTCAACATTTCAAAATTTCTTATTGAAGTAAATAGAATGTTCGTCATTCCTTAATTAAGAAACCAGAATTAAGTTCCACCTGATTTAAGGTACATACAAATTTTCTTTAAAATTAAACACATACTTCTACAAGAAAGGAAAGAACTACATCTCCCACTACAATAGCAGTCCCCTGAGAGCTATACCCCATCTGAAGGTAAACCTTATCATCTTTTAGTTGTTTGGTCACCGAGGACCCCTACAATAAATTGTAGACATGATTAGTGGCTCTTGTATCTACATACTAGATTTTCGTAGATATAACTTCTAAGCATGATATCATAACTAAAGATAAGGCTTCACCTGCAGCCTTATTGTTCTTCCGATTAGGACAATATCTTTTTCAATACCCCGGTTTCTAAGAGTAATAGCAACTACCCTTAGGCACCTTAACCTTTGCCTTGGTAGTTGATGGCTCCTATCCACCAGCCCTTTGTGCATTATCCTGTTGTACCCATTTCTTCTTTTTCTTATCACCTCTTGGCCTAGAAGGACAAACCTTTTGTGCGACAGACGCATAGGCGTACTTCCAGATAACGCCCTTCACTGCCTTTAATTCTTTTAATAATTTTGCTAAAAAAAAATTTAGGTGGGATTGCTGAAATGAATCTGGTAGTGAGTGGAAGACGATATTAACCTAGGTTTTCCCATCATTCTCGGCTCCAAAGACCTCCAACTCGTTAAGAAGACTGATCATCTTTGAAACATGGTCCCTCTCTGGTGTACCCTATGCCATGTTCGTGTTTACAAGATCCATCATGGAAACTAGCCTTGTTGCCCGACCTTGCTCGCCAAACATTTCTGTAAGGCTAAAGATCTTATCAGTTGCAAATTCCATAGACTGATACTAACTTTGCATAATATCTAACATAAAAGTCGAGATGTAGCAACGTGCCATCTTATCAGCCTTTTACCCTATCTTGATAGTACCGGATGTCTTGATCAGAAGATCCACTATTAGAAGAGGATAGACCATGATCAAATGACATGAACCTATAGTCGTCAGAAGTTGAGACAATATTGAGATTCCTTTTTCATATGATAAAATTAGGTCAAATTAATTTATATTCTTTGAGTATCGCTGTAAGTGGATTGAAAATAGATACCAATATTAAGTCTTGAGAAATAAAAGAGAAAAATTTTTAATTCTTTGAAAATTTTACTGTCCATCAACCTTTTAATTTTAAAAGAATTATTGATAGCCTGAATCCTTTGTGGTTATGCAGGCCACATTTGTGTGGACATCTACTAACCAATCCCTGTCCGGACAGACATGTCAGTCTATTAATTTCTCTTGAAAATATCATAACAAAAAACCATTTGCCTAAAGTCACATTAACGGATTAGGCCACGCTAGTGTGGACGTCTAACAGTTAACAAACAAAGAACTAACAAGCTTTTGTTTTCCGATATATTCCAAGTAATTAAATAGCCAATTACCTTTAATCCCTCTAAATAAAAACAGTAACTCTGTTGGGGAGGATATTTCTATTCAAGGATTAAGTGTATAATCATCACACTCAATTTGAAAATCTCGTGTCAAAACCCTGGGCCCGGTGTGAGTGAAATTTACTTTGCGCTACTTTTCAAATTAACTCCTTTAGGAGATTCGTGCCGAATATACCATAACCAAAACCCTTTCCGTTGAAGAGACCGGTCAAACCGGCATGCGAGCTATAATTAAATCTTTCACGAACGTGTGATAGAGACCGTAGGATTTATCTGTGAATGAACTCTTCCCGCACTTAATATTTTGAAAAACCGAGGGTTTTGCTTTTTGTTAATTTCAAAACATTAAACATATTATAATTACAGATTAAAAAATTCAATTTTTAATCAATTAAAATATTCCTTGTTTAATTCCATTAAAATAAACAAAAACGTTTCTTTATTTAATATTACGAAAAGTAATTAATTACCCAGATTTACTTTTAATAAAAATTTCATAATTAATTATCCACTTAATTAAAAATTAAATAAATTATTTATCTATTTGTTTTTTCATTTTAAAAAATTTCTTGGATTTTCTATTTTATAAAAATCATTGATCAAATATTCCCCGATTTACCAAATCATACATAAAAAGAAAAATAAAATAAAATAAAAAATCCATTCAGTAATAAAATAAAATAATTAATTAATTAATAAAACTAACATCAAAATAAATAAAATAAATCGTTATGATCCGGTCCGTATGTTGTCTTTTTAATCCGACGGTCTCGGATTAAAGATTAAACAGTTTGGGTTTTGGAATCCAAATCGAGCTGTCGAAGACCGATCCTTCTTGCCCATCGCCCGGACCACCGTCAGAGCCCTGGACCACAACTTGAACTCCGGAGAAAATCCAAAATAAAATCCCAAATAGCCCCATGTTGGGCCGAAATATGTGCTGTCTTGGACAGCAGGTTACCGCCACCTTCATGCTGCTATTTGGACACCTTGCCACCACCGTTTGGCTCCCAAAAAAAAATTACTAGATGTAGGTGACTCCGAGTATTTGATCTCTACAAAAAATTTCGTTAAAACTCGAAGCAGAAGTTCCCCGAATAATTCCCCAAAAACTGCGTCATTGTCCGTGGCGAGATTTGCAGCATCAACTTTGGGAATTTTTTTGTGCCCCTTTTCATCGTCATCTCACCACCACCAAACCACCATTGGAAAGCTAACGGGTTAAACTTAATTCTAGTTAGAAAATTGTATTGTAAAAAGTTTCCAAAATCCTCAAAAACGCGACTCGAACAAGCCACCACTGCTGGCAAAAAAAACCAGCCGCTGTCGCCGCACCTTGCGCCTTGTTTTGTCTCATTTTTTATCCCCATGTTTTGATTCGATTACAACAATGATCGAAAAAATATACATATGATTGAAATAAAATTACATCGTAAATCATATACCCCCACTCGCGAGGCATACATTGAATCTAGTCTCAAAAAACACGAGACAATCAAATAAGCACAATATGATAAAACCATTCAATCACATGATATATGAGCCGGATCATAATGACACAAAACTAAAAATCAGAGGTTAGAACAATGATTTTTCATGAAAAAATGAAATCGTGGCTCTGATACCATTGTTGGGTAAAAGTTAAAAGTTACAGACATAAAACGTGATTGTAAAAAATGTCGCCTACGATTTTTCATGAAAACGATTAGTCTTTTTAATTTTTAGACAAAATCATACCTCTTAGAAACTTGTCGAAAAGTTTTTAAAATCCAAACAGATGTTGTGGGACGACCCAGTGACCTTCTTACGTATGACCTGACATACGTGTTGATTCTGGCAAATGGACACTGATCCTAATCAACTCATTTGGCTTCAAACACATTTGAATTCTCTCAAAAATTTTCTAGGAAATTAGGAGAGGGAGAGGAGATGGGCGGCGGCACCTTAGGGTTTTTAAAGAATAAAAATTATCATTTTATTCTCCCTTTAATGTTGTATATATATCACCCACATACTAAGAGATATGTATATATCTATTTTGTTAAAAATGTGTATAAGATATATTCCAACCAAAATTAGATATTCCTAATCCCTATCATGGTCGGCCACTTGTGGTGAGAGAGGGAGTATAATTTGTTAGCCCAAGTAGGCAACCAAAGGGGGAGTGAATGGGTTGCAAGGCAAACTAAAAACTATTTAATACACCTTTTAAAATTCTAAGTGCGGAAGCAATAAAAATATGTGCAACAAATATAAACAATCAAATATGCCCAAACAATACTGAAAATGAAAAGAGATAAGGGGGAGAGAGAGAGAGAGAAAGAGAGAGAGAGAAACAATTTATAGTGGTTCGGCCAAAATCCGGCTTGCGTCTACTCCCCAAGACACTTGGGAATTCGGTAAAGGATTTCTTATGGGTGAATCGTAACCACTTTATAATATTTGTTATAAAGCATTGCGGAGCCTTTATCCTCTTTGTTGTAAGGCAAAGCAGAGCCTTCAATCCCTTCCTTATAAGGCGAAGTGGCCTTGAATATTCTTTATTATAGGGCAAAGCGAAGCCTCTATTTTGATATAGTTGCTGTAGTACCAAATCTCATTTATGAGATGGATATTACAATTTAAAACTCGCTACAATAAATTCATTCTCTCTCAATTAATTTTACAATCAATGAGAAATAAAGAGAGGAATACAAATCTAGTGAAAAACCATAACCAAAAGAGCTCACAGTAAATAGAAATTAAGTTTGGAGTAGAGGAGTAGTTAAGAGCAGTAATGGAGAAATTTATGATTTTCTTCATGTATTCACCAACCCTCTGAACTTCAAACATTGATCCTTAAATAGCACTCTTAAATTCTGAACATTGGAGAGAAAGCTTATGGCCGTTGGAGCAATTAATGCTCTGAAATCTAAACGTTGTAACTTCAGATTTTAAAAAAAAATCACGAACAAGAATCAATTCTGGAATACTAGCATTCGACTCTAGTATACCATCATTCAATTCTTGCTTCGAGGGTATCGAGTCATACCTCAGGAATATGGAGCAAAAGTTCTATTGATCCAATTCGTGGATGCCCTGATTCGATTCTAGGCTTGGTCCATTCGATTCTGCACTTTAGTCATTCAACTTTGATATGCTCCCATTCCATTCTAGACTACCGTGAATCGATTTATATGGCCATATACATCACTTGGAATCGAAACAGCAGAGGTGAGAACCGAGTTACTGAGGTTGGGAATCGATTCATAGATGTTGAGAATCAAATCGTGAGGTTTGGATGTGACTCACGGTATTTTTCTCACACTTCGACCTAATCATAGGGCCTTAGAATCGATTTTGGATATCTTGGAAACAATTCTTGATGCTTGGAAATCGATTCAAGAAGCTAATGATTCGAATCTAAATTTCTACACTTTTGGTCAATCTTCAAATGATCATAACTTCTTCATCCGAAATCCAAATGGGGTCCATTTTATATTCAAATTCAAGCCCTAGAAGTTTTCTTTCCAGTGGTTTAAGTCTCACCTCAAAACTCCTTCTATAGAGAATGTTATGACCAAAACACGAAGGATATGTCTGAGGTATTTTTCTGGATTTGACTCTTGAATGCTGCCATTTGATTCTTGATGCTTGGGAATCGATTCTTGAAGCTTGGGAATCGATTCTTGAAGCTTAAGATTCAATTCTAGAAGCTCTGGATTCAATTTTTCAGATGTAAACTCTTATTCGACTCAAATCAAAAAGGAATCGATTCTTTCTTCTCTGGAATCAATTCTATCTTCTCTAGAATCGATTATTGACTTCTCAAACTTGAACTTCTAACTTTTCTCTTTGGTTTTTTGTTGTTCTTCAACTTGAACTGATATCTCCTCTTTTTCTAAATCACTCCATAAGCCTTCAACTTAAGTTCCATTGATCTTTAATATCTTCTCTTGGTTTTTTGGCTATGTATTTGACTTTAATACACAAGTTTAATCGTGAAATATATTTTCTCAAATACACGCAAATATTAGCAACAAACAAATCAGATTGTTATTAAGTCAAAATCAAAATAGAGCTTGATTGAAAAAGCCTTTAGGCTAACAATCTCCCTCCTTTTTAACATGACAATAATTGATTTGCAAAAGTGTAAAATATATGGAATTAAGACTTAAGATACTAAATGATGCCAATGATTTGAGAAAAAAATGTGTAAAGGCAATGACATTTATCATCCATATCTGGGTCCATTGCGTTCATGAGCCTACTTGTATATGTGTCAGAACCTTTGACCCGTTCTTCCCCGCTTCATGCGACGAGTCAATTACTGGACACTTAATATACGGACAATGCATACATACATCATAAATTATATAAATATTAAACCGAATATGCATATCCTCCCAAATGAATCTCATTAATATTTTAGGGATCCCGAATAATACGTAAAAGCATGGGGGTGAAACCTTGATCCCATATTAAATCTAGAGAAACAAAGATAAAAAATTTTAATTCTTTTGTAAAAATTTACCATCCCTCAACCTTTTAATTTTAAAAAAATTATTGGCAGCTCAAAGCCCTTATTGATTAAGCAGGCCACTATAG
>JAULLH010527543.1:334-11197 GCA_035668455.1 Sarracenia alabamensis
AAGCACGATGGGAATAAGGTGGTATTTCTAGTCATATATGTCGATGACATTCTCCTAATCAAAAATGATGTGGGGTTGATATCATCGGCAAAGTTATGGTTATCAAGTCAATTTGACATGAAGGACTTGGGAGAAGCAGGCTAAATCCTTGGGATCAATCTCATACGAGATCGATCAAGTAGGATGCTGGTCTTATCCCAAGCCCAGTATATTGACTTGATAATTACTCCTTTTGGCATGGAAAATTCCAAGAAATGATTTTTTCTTTTAAGACATAGAATTTCTCTATTGAGGGATCAGTATAGTAGAACACCTCAGAAGATAGAGGGGGACAAGAGGAATTCCTTATGCCCCGGTGGTGGGAAGTCTCATGTATGCCATGCTCTGTACTAAACCGGATATCTATTATGTCGTTGGCATGGTAATAGGATATCAGTCTTTTTAAGAGGAAGAGCATTTGACTACGGTCTAGGATACACTTAAGTACCTGAAAAGGATTAAGGAGTATATGTTGGTGTACCAGCCTGATAGTCTTGTATCTCTTTGGTATTCAGACATGGATTTCCAGGATGATAGGAATTCTAGGAGGTCTACCTCAGGACATGTGTTTTCTTCAGGAAAGCACATTAAGGGAAAGAGATGTCTCACCCGAGAGACTGCACAACGTGGAAATGTTGTGGTTTGCTTGATTGCGTTTGCGAGAGACCTAGCTGATACTTTTAATTAGGTACAAGGGTTAGGTGTCACATGTATTCATGCATGGTTTTGAGTATAAGTGGGAGATTGTTAGGATAGTTGATTGGCACAGAAAAGTGGCGATTTAATCCCATTATTTACACTGTCTTAGCCACAAGATATTATTTGTAATATTTTTTGTGATTAGATAGGTTATGGAGACATAATGCAAAACAACCCAAAACAGTGATAAAACAAGTAAACAAATGAAACAAGACGGAAAAGTAAAGAAAAGTCTATGACCAGCATCAATTCCGTCCAAACACTCAGCGCCACAACTGTCGCGACGCAAGGCCATTACAGTCAGGGCTCACATCGCCGTAACCGTCTGGACTCATCATTCCCATTCGGACTCATGTCGCCTTCACCATCCGGACGTGCCGATTCCGTTTGAACTCTCCGTGCCATCAACTCCTTATCTGAGGACTCCAACTTTAGAAAAACTATAAATAGACACCGACCCCCCTAATTTTCCTTCTAACATCCGAAATCTTACTTCTTACCCCTCTGAGCCAGTATTGGAAGGTCTGAGCCTTGACGAGGAGCTGCCGAAAATAGCCGACGACAACTCGAAGATGGTTTCTACCCCGACCATACGTGGTTAAGGTCTTTTGTGTACCGCAGGTTCTGATGAAGCCCAAGTTTGGTATTTTAGGATAGATTAATTTTATTATTTTATTTTATCCTTTTTGTATCGGATTCGTTATGCAACTATTTTATTCCACGACATATTTGATCATTGGAAAAATATTCTTTTATAATTTAATTAATATTTCATTTAATCATTCTGTGATTGCATTAGATGAGTGTTGCATAACTGTGCTTTATTTTAATCTAAGATTAAATAAGATATTCTATGCCATGGATAAGACGAGCCGTACTCTGGACGAGTTGTGTTATAATCCTGGTTAGGATATGCCTTATTTAATAATCTGAATTTTTATTGTAAACATGAGATATTTTATGATATTGATGAGACAGATTATACTCCGGATAGTCCGTGCCAATATCTTAGATAGAATATTCCTTGTTTGCATGTAAACATATTTTTCCTGAATTCCATAATGGTCATGTCACAGTAGAATTTGGATCTGATGAAGGATAAATAAAATAAAGAACTAATTGTACCTAGAATACTAGTCAAATGTGGATTCTAACATGTGGTAGATTCATTCTCAAATTAAACTTATCTTTTATTATCTGCTGGGTTAGTATAGTTTAGCAAAAGTTAGTTTGAATAAAAATATTCTTTTATTAAAATTAAAATCCAAGATTCTTTTTAATTAAGTAAAAATACTTTTTATGATTAAATAATTGGAAAATATTTCATCTTGCTGCATATTCCTCGTGGGAACGATCCTGGCTTACTGCTAGCTACTAGTTATTGGAAATCTTGGTATAAACTTGATTGTGGTAACGACACACATTAGTTTTTGGCCCTGTTGTCTGGAAAAATACAGAAAAAATATTTTTTAAACCCATTATTTAATCTGAAATTATTTTTATTTAATTATCTATTATTTTTTTCGTTATAGTTTTCAGATTTTTAACTTTTCTATTGATAAATAGAAAATCGTTAAAAAATCATAACACCGTCTTCCGTCCGGACTCTGCTGATTGGACCTAGTTCCGACGCAACCTTTATCGTCCAGACTCTCATACCCAATCCCACCAGGACTTTAATTTGTTCTCGTCTGAATGGCACACCACCAGAAGGTTACCTTTTGCCTTCTTTTCTGGGTTTTTAAATAGTGCATGCTTGGTTGCCGCTCCTTGGTGTCTGACTTAGCACCATTTCATCCAGAAATCGAACGCACATACAAGCACAGTCGAGTGACTGCGAGAGTATCCCCTTTGCTCCGATCTCACACACCTCCGCGCACACCCACCATGGCTGAGAATCAAAACGCTAAGGCCATGGATAATCTGCAAAACCAACAAGTCGACTAAGCTGATCTCCAACTCAAGGTGTTAATGGAATACTATATTCCAACAACCTATGATTCTACCACCTGCATAGCACCACCCAATATTGGAATTGGAAACTACGAAATAAGACCTAACCTATTACAATTATTGCCTCTCTTGCACGGGCTTAGTAGTGAGGACCCTTACAAGCATATTGATGAATTCTTAAAAATCTGCTCAACGATAAGGATGAACAGTCTACCTCACGAGGTTAAGCATTTAAAGTTGTTCCCATTCTCTCTCTGAGACAAAGCCAAGCATTGGCTTAAGTCTTTGGAACCTAACACCATAACAACTTGGGCTAAGCTTCAACAAGACTTCCTCCGTAAGTTCTTCCCTATCGGAAAAACCAATCAAATTCGTCGAGCCATAACATGTTTTACTCAACTGGAAGACGAGACATTCCACGAAATATGGGAAATACTTAAGGAACTTATCAGGAGTTGTCCACATCATCATGTCCCAAAATGGGAATTAGTCCAAAACTTCTACGAAGGTCTGTTTCCCTAGTACCGCCAATACGTCGACGCCTCGTGCGGCTGCGTATTCATGCTAAATAATGAGATAGATGCCTGGGCCTATCTTGAAAAGTTGAGCGAAAGCTCACAACACCAAGCATCGGTCTCTTGCACTGACAGTCGGTGACTTTGAAAACAAGAGGACTTTACGAGGTGGCCCAAAATGTTGCCCTTACAAACCAAGTAAAGTCCATCACAGAGAAGCTTGACAAACTGCTAACCAATGGTCTACCCGTAGCTCAACCACCCCCACCAATCATGCAAGATGTCTGTGCCCTGTGTGCATGCCCTGTACATTTTGTCACCGAATGTCCCACTACTGATTAGTTCCCTAATTTTGTCCAAGAGCAAGTTAACGTTTCTCAAGGATTCTCCCGGCCAGACAACAATCCATATTCCAACACCTATAACCAAGGCTGGAGAAACCATCCATATTTTGGGTGGTGAAATCAACAACAATCAGCCGGACCACCACAAACTTAGGCACCTTGGCCCGCTTACAACTCCTACAATAAACAAGCCTACCGTCCCCCACAGCAAGCATCTGCTCCAACCCCTCGAGCCCCAGGCTTCAAGGAGACTATGTTAAAAACCTTGAATGACTTGGACGTAAAAACCTTACTTTTGAGTTCTCATTCTCAGTCCATCGTCAAGCTCGAAACATAAGTAGGACAGATAGTTACCGCACTTAACTGTCGAGAGGATGGTAAATTATCATGTCAGCCTATGGCAAACCCCAAAGGGCGGTACGTTATTGACAGTAGCCCTAGAAGCAGTGGTATATACCACGACCAAGCAAAGGTTTTCCTGACCCTAAGGAGTGGAAAAGAGCTAGACACTCGGCTGTTACCAAGCAACCCTCAGCCTTCACCACAACCAACAATAGTAGAAGAGTTTGACGACTACCCAGTCCACAACTACTCAGCCAACACCTACTGTTGCCACAACACCACCAAGAGATACATTTGAGGAGGCACTAATGGCCCCTTCCATGGCCCATAACGAACCCAAGGCACCATTTCCATCGCGCCTAGAACCATCATCTCCCCAGCGCAACAAAGGACTACCAATAAATGATGTGCTTGAATAATTCAAGCAAGTCAAAATCAACCTCCCCTTCTTGATGCTATCCAACAAGTCCCATCATATGCAAAGTTCTTAAAAGACCAATGCACTTAGAAGCGAAAGACGAAAACTAGCGTCCCTAAGAAAGTACTCTTAACCGAACACATCAGCTCAGTACTCTATTATGGCTTGGTCCCAAAGTGGAAAGACCAAGGGATACCAACAATCTCATGTGTGATCGGCGAGCATCATATCGTACGAGCACTACTAGACTTAGGACATAGTGTTAACCTCCTACCGTACTCTATGTATGAACAATTTAGACTTGGAGAGTTCAAACCAACCCCTGTCACCCTCCAGTTGGTAGATAGGTCAGTTAAAGTTCCCTAAGGGATAATTGAATATGTGCTAGTCAAGGTTGACAAGTTTCTTTTTCATGTTGATTTTATCGTTCTAGACACTGAGACCGATAGCAATACAAGGAGACAAAAGTCAGTCATACTTGGACGCCCTATTTTTGGCCACAGCTAACACTTACATCAATTACCGAACTGCGGTAATGGACGATTATTTTTGAAACATGAAACTAAGGCTTAATGTGTTCCATGCCTCCCATCACCCAGCAATGGAAGTAGATTGATTTCTAATTTACCAGATTGATGAGCCAACACAACAAGCCCTTCCTTCGATCTTTGCGGATGACCCATTAGAAGCATGCCTGGCTTATGTTGGGGAGGACTTTATGGAGCTTGACCACACCATCAACCAATCCAACGCTAAGCTTGAAACAACAGAATACATAGAGATGCCTCCATGGGTGTCTCTATTTGAGGAGCTACCCCCACTCTCATCTGTACCAACCATCCCTTCCCTAGAAGCCCTACATGTACTTGAGCTAAAGCCTCTTCCAAGCTCACTCAAGTATATCTTTCTTGGACTCAGCAGTACGCTACCAGTCATTATTGCATTTGACTTATCGCCTACTCAAGAAGAGCAAATGACTAAGGTTTTTAAAGCACACAAAGGAGCCATGGGGTGGAAAGTGGCTGACTTAAAAGGGATTGATCCCTCCATCTGTATGCATTGCATCAACTATGAAGAGGATGCTAAGTAAAATCAAGAGATGCAATGGAGATTGAATCCCAATATGAAAGATGTATTAAAACATGAAGTAGTGAAATTGTTAGATGCGAGCATTATTTACTCGATCTCAGACAACAAATGGGTGAGCCCAACACAGGTTATACCAAAGAAATCAGGGCTCACCATGGTGCTTAACAACAAAGAAGAATCTATCCCAACTTGTGTTACCACTAGATGGCGAGTTTGCATAGACTACCTAAAGCTGAATGCTATGACAAGGAAAGATAAGTTTCCTTTGCCCCTCATTAACCAAATTTTGGAGTGTTTAGCAGGACAAAGCTATTACTACTTTTTGGATGGTTACTTCGGCTATAACGAGGTACCGATATACCCTAAGGACCAAGAGAAGACAACTTTCACATGTCCCTTTGGGACATTTGTTTTCAGGCGTATGCCTTTTGGGCTATGCAATGCACTTACCACATTTCACAGGTGTATGATGTCCATATTCTTTGACATGGTGGAGAAATTCCTAGAAGTATTCATGGATGAATTCTCTATGTTTGGTTCCACATTTGAAGATTGTCACTCGAACTTGACTTTAGTACTCAAACGGTGTCAAGAGACATATATGGTGCTTAGTTGGGAGAAGAGTCACTTCATGGTCTAATAAGGGATCATGTTGGGCACATAGTCTCCAAACACGGAAAAGAAGTGGACAAATCGAAAGTCCTTTTGATCTCTAAGCTCCATGTGCGATCTTCTCACTAAGGAGGCTACATTCAACTTTGATGAAAATTGCTTGCATGCCTTTGAACAACTCTGAGATGCTCTATCTACAACACCGATCATGTAGTCACCAAATTGGGCCATACCATACGAAATCATTTGTGACTTCTCTGATTACGCTGTGGGAGCTGTACTAGGCCAATGAGAGAATAATATCCCCGATTCCATTTACTACGCGAGTAAGACTATGAATGATGCTTTATTAAATTACAAAACCATCGATAAAGAGCAACTGGCAGTGGTTTTTGGTTTGGACAAATTCAGATCATACCTGCTAGGATCCAAAGTTATTGTCTATACTGACCATGATGCCCTTCGGCATCTTTTGGTCAAGAAAGATAGAAAGCCCCGACTGATTTGCTGGATATTGATTCTATAAGAACTTGTTCTTGAGATCGATGATAAGAAGGGAACTGAGAATTCAGTAGCCGATCATCTCTCATGACTCTTAGTTTAGCCCTCTAGTGACCACGTGTCAATACGAGATTTGTTCCCTAACGAGCAAATTTTCATGGTCACCACCATTCAACCGCCCTGGTTCGCTAACATAGTCAACTATTTAGTAGTGGGTCGCATCCCTAATTACTGGTCTAAATGACAAAAGGACATGTTTTTCTCACAAGTGAGATACTACTTCTGGGAAGAGCCAGAGCTTTTCAAATGTTACTCTAACAAAGTCATTAGGTGATGTGTCCCCAAAGAGGAGGTGGATAGCATTCTCAAGTTCTGTCACTCGTTAGGTTGTGGTGAGCATTTTAGTGGTAAGAAAATTGTAGCCAAAGTATTTTAAAGTGGTTTTTACTAGCCTACACTATTCAAGGATGCCCACGATTACTGTAAGAAATGTCTACGCTACTAATAGGTAGGTATGGTCACTTCCATGGATGTGATGCCCCTGAACCCAATTCTTACAATCGAAATCTTCGATGTTTCGGGCATCGACATTAGGGGAATTCCCTCAATGTTTTTGATGTGAATACATCTTTGTAGCTAACGACTATGTCTCAAAATGGTTTGAAGCCGCAGCCACTAAAACGAATGACCACAAAGTTGTGATTAAATTTCTGTAAAGCAATATCTTTTCTGGAATTTGGTTTCCCGTGGGCAATCATCAGTGACGGCGGTACACACTTCATGAACAAAAATTTTTCATCCCTACTCCGACGCTTTTCGATTCAACAGAAGGTAGTCATATCGTATCATCCACAAACTAGTGGCCAAGTCAAGGTATCGAACACGGAAATCAAAAATATTCTAACTAAAACCGTCTGCCTTAATAGAAAAGACTAGTCCAAAAGGCTGGATGATGCCCTTTTGGCATATCGAACTACATACAAAACCCCAATTGAAATGCCCCTGTATCGCTTAGTCTTTGGAAAACCATGCCATCTCCTAGTAGAGCTAGAACATCGAGCATATTGGGTAGTTAAAATGTTCAATTTCGACATGTTAAATGCCAGCAACCACCGACGATTGCAGCTCAATGAGCTACACGAACTTCTAAACGAGGCATACGATAACGCTCGAATCTACAATGCAAGAATGAAAGTATTCCACGATAAGCACATTTATAGAAAAACGTTCTCGCCCAACCAAAAATTAACGCCAAGCTACAATTGTTCCCTGGAAAAATCCAATCTCGATTGGAAGGTCCATATGTAGTGACCCGTGCCAACCCATATGGTGCCTTCCAGCTGCTCAATCCTAAAATCGATAAACTTTTGCAAGTAAATGGGCAAAGACTTAAACCCTACGTCGAAGGCATATCACTAAATCACGCAGTCGAGTCCATAGATCCCTCCGTCCCAACCCCGCCAATTGAGTAATCAACTGGCTAAGTCTAGTTGAAGATGTTAAACTTAGCCCGGTCTAGGAGGGAACCCTGAAGTATTTTGAATGATTGAGGATACTCCAGCAATGACAACATTGATGTGTTCAAGTTGGGGGGAGTGACAAGGTAAAAATCTTGAAATTTTTTTCAATTTTTTGGTCCAAAGACGTTAAACTAATTTCTTAAGTTGAGTTTTCCTCTTCGCATGCTGAGGTTAAATGGATCGTGTGCCCAGTTTCGGCCAGCAAGAACTGTTTCAAGATAGAAGTCTCTATGCCTCGAAATGTAGAGCGAAGAGACTTGGATTCTATAGATTTTGCCCCAAGGAAAGTTATTGCGGGCTCGTAGACCACTACAACACACATTTTAAGGTGTATCGTTGTTCCAAAGGCAATCATATCTCCAAGGTGGTCAAGAGAGGGATGAGTAAGCCCACTGGATGGATCGGGACTCCTCTCCATGCCCTTGCTGACACATCTAGCTGTAATGCCTCGAGCTACCGGCCAAATCAATCCGAGGATTAGATTAACGATGTACTACAAGGAATCCAACTCCAGGGACTCTAAGTCTAAAAGACACTGCTTTTATCATGTTCAAGTAACACGATCATCAGTGTGGAGATGTCTAGTGTCCACACCTAGGCCGTTTGTATGCTTCATTTCGCAATTCTTCTAACTCACTGAGTTGTAATCGATGATGGGTGCCGACATCGGGCATGTCAAAGTGGAATGTTCTTATAGCATAAGCTCGGTGTTCCAGCTCAGCTGGCACATGGCAAGGTTTACTAAAGCCTAAACGATATAGGGACATTCCGATAGGAGTTTTATATGTAGTACGATATACCCAAAGGGCGTCATCTAGCCTTTCGGATCAATCTTTCCTATCAGGACGAACGGTTTTCATCAGGATATTCTTAATCTCCCTATTCGAGACCTCGACCTGACCACTAGTTTGTGGGTGATATGGGGTGGCTATTTTATGTTGTATCGAATAACGTCGAAGAAGGGATGAAAAATATTTATTCGGGAAATTTGTGTCGCTGTCACTGATGATTGCTCAAGGAAAACCAAATCGGGTAAAGATGTTACATTGTAGGAACTTGACAACCACTTTGTGGTGATTCTATTTAGTTTCCGCGGCTTCGACCCATTTGGATACATAATCGACTCCAACAAGAATGTATTCGCATCCAAAAGATGGCAAAAATGGTCCCATAAATTCGATACCCTAAACATCGAAGAGTTCGATAATTAAGATTGGATTTAAGGGCATCATGTTTTTTGCAGTCATCGTGCCAATCTGCTGGCATCGCAGGCATCACTTATAGTATTCACTCTGAATCCACTCTGAATCACTTTGGTAGTGGTCTTCTTTTCACTAAAGTGTCCACTGTACGCTAATAAGTGATAGAATTGGAGAATGCTCTCTACTTCATCCTCAGGTACGCATCGTCGTATGATTTGGTCAGCACAATATTTGAAGAGCTCCGGTTCCTCCAAGAAGTAGTATTTTACTTGTGAGAAAAATCCATCCCTTTGTTGTTTGGACCAGGGTTCTGGGATGAGTCCCACCACCAAATAGTTGATTATATCAGCATACCGTGGCGGTTAGATAATAGCGACTGAGAATAGTTGCACGTCAGGAAACGAGTCTCGTACAGGTATGCGGTCAGTAGGGGACTGTACTAAGAGTCGAGAGAGATGGTTGGCTATAGAATTCTCGACGCTCTTCTTATCGCGGATGTCTAAATCAAACTCTTGGAGAAGCAGGATCCAACGAATTAAGTGAGGTTTCGTGTCTTTCTTTGCCAGCAGGTGTAACGCCCCGACCCGCGTTACCTAGAACCAAACCCAAACTCTAAGCTGAAAGCCTAACAAATCGAAACCGAAAAATCTACTAATTAAAAATTAAGAAGATGTTTTAACTTTTTAAACCATTTGAATCCAAACAAGCCCTGAACAAGGAGACCATTTTATATAAAAATACTATTATTAATATACTTGAAAAATGTTTCAAAAGCTTGCAACAAATACCCTCGATATAACAATCTCACTACAAGTAATACATGAATACAAAAGAAAGAAACCAATGAATAAACAAGATACGAGAAACTCTAAATAAAACGACGGATACAAAATGAACTACTGAGTTTTATATATATGAGCCCAAAAGATAAGAAAGTTTAATGTTCTACGGAGCTACAAAAGATACAACCAAAGAAAAGCTACGCATAACAACTAACGGAGGCATAAATATATTTCCAACAAAATATGGAGCAAAAGATAATCTTCTAAGGTCCGTCTCATCACTCCGTTACTGCTTTGCCACGATCACCTGTGTGTCAAAGACACGCGAGCCACAGGCTCATAGGAAACAAGCTAATATGGAACTAAACTTGCTTTATGAGGATGACATACGATTTTGCAAATAACATTTAATAAAACAGAAAAAGAGTTATCACATATCATAAGTTGAGAAAAACAGTGATACATAAGCGATAACAAGCAAGAGGAATAATGGCACAAAATATACGAGGAAAAAAAATTTTAAGAAAACCGAAAACGTGAAAAATAATCTTTCTCTTGTGACAAAATATAGGCTATGTCCCATACCATAGCTTATAAATATCACACCTCACGTCGATCACCATCCTATCTCGTGGCATGTAATACGCGTAATAGTCCTGACTGTCCCCCAGGCAAACAAGCACAGGAACGATTAGTGTACCGTGCGACATACGTTTCTAAGACAGGAGGAGATTGAGAAAAGTCGCATTTTCTCTCACAACGGGTGCGCATCACAAATGACGTATAAACCATGTCCCATACCATGGTTCATATGCATTTGAAACTCGCGCCCAAAAACCCTTGGCAG
>JAULLH010527753.1:0-11196 GCA_035668455.1 Sarracenia alabamensis
CCCTCAATGCACTCTAAGTGTATTGACACATTGAGCTCGAACATCAAATTTCCAAACTTGAATCTGAGCCGTTCGACCTAGCCAAGACCAGCTAACAGAACAATGTGCTACAACCACACCAATGGATTATCTGGGTCCATTAGGATTGTGAGCCCATATGTATATTCTGTTAGAACCTTTGTCCTGATCTTCTGCGCTTCATGCACCCAGTCAAACACTGGACATAATACACAAACTATGCATTCATTAATCATAAATACAATAAATATGAAACCACAAATGCAATAACCTCTCACGTGTTTCTCATTAATATACCAGGGATCAAAGATAAAAATATATAAAAGCATGGCTTTTAGTATACAATCCTAATAATCTCCCACTTATACTCAAAGCCATAAAGGAACACATCTGACACCTAACCTTTCTACCTTAGTAAAAGGATCCGTAAGTTAACCGCAAATGCAACTATGCAAACCACAACATCTCCACGTTGTATAGTCTCTCGGATGAGAAACACTTACTCTTAATGTGCTCTCCTGAAGAAATCACATATCCTGAGGTGGATGCCCTAGAATCCCTATCAGCGTGGAAATACGAGTCAGTATACCCAAGGGGTACAAGACTATCAGCATGGTACACTAACATAGACTCCCTAATCTGTTTCATGTAATTGATTATATACCTGACCGCAGTCAAATGCTCTACCTCTGAATTAGACTGATATCTGATTACCATGCCAATAACATAACAAATATCCGATCTAGTACAGAGCATGACATACATGAGGCTTTCCATGGTCGAAGCATAAGGAATACGTGTCATCCTCGCTATCTCTTGAGGTGTTCTAGGAAACTGTTCCCTAGTTAGAGTAATCCCATGTCTGAATGGAAGAAACCCTCTCTTTGAATTTTTTCTGTCAGATCGAGCAATTATCAAGTCAGTATAACAGGCTTCGGATAAGCCCAATATCCTACATAACCGATCTTGCATGAGGTTATCCCAAGTGTTGGTTCTAAGGCAACCCAAGTGGGGGTGAATTGGGTTTATAAAAATAATGCGGAATAAAAACCTTTCTCAAAATTAATTTTCTATTTTGAAAGGAACAATCAGATAAATGAAATGTAGCAGAAAATTAAGAGTTGAGAGATAGAGATACTTCAACCAACCGACATAGAGATTTATAATGGTTCGGCTTTCTCCTAGCCTATGTCCAATCCTCAAGCTTTCCCTTGAGATTTTCCACTGTGTTGAGTGTTTAACAGGGCATACTCCATGCCTTTAAAAAGATGTTTCTAGGACAAACTCTTTAAAGCCTAGCCAAGCTACAAGAAGAACCTTCGAAAAAAATTTCCCCATTTTTCTTCTTACCACTCTTGTGCTTCTTCTTTGAGATTTACTCAATTAGTAGCTAAAGGGTGGCTCACCCTTGTTTATAATAAATGAGGAGTAGTAAATACAAGATTTTCACTCTCTACTACACAATGATTGAACTATAAATGTAGGAGTAAATGAGAGCTAAGGGAATTTACAGAGAAAACACAATAAATGTGTGCTTAAATGATTTTGAGGTTAGGTCAAGCATTAGAACAGTGATTCTCAGTGTATCTTCTGTTTAAATGCTGAGAAGTTCAGTCTTTTATAATCTCTAAGCATTTTAGAGTCGTTGGGAGCTTTTAATGCTAAAAAATCTAACCGTTGAGAACTTCGTATTTGAAATGTCGCGCGTAGGGGTCGACTCACTACTTTAGGGGGTCAACTCATTGATTATGAGGTTCTCGAGTGAATGGGTCAACCCATCATCCTCAGGGGTCGACTCATCTTCAGTAGGTCTTGTCATCCAACAACAAGGGTCAACTCATCGCTTTGAGGGGTCGACTCATAAGAGCAAGGGGTAGACTTATTATGCTGATGGGTCGACTCATTTGCGATTTACCGAGAGTCTGTTTGATCTTCTGATTTTGGGATGACTCGTGGAGCTTAAGGGGTCGACTCATTGATGTTATTAACAAGAATGAGATTCAAGGGAGTCAACTCATTAAGAATTTTAGTCGACTCATATGTTCTACGTAAAATTGAATGAAGCAAGGTGTCGACTCATTTGATCAAGGGATCGACTCATAGGCTTCAAATCTTATAGCTTTGTATCACGATGCTTTGAGTCAACTCATTAAAGCTGGGGGTCGACTCATTCATTTGAAACAATGGAATTTTTTGAAACTTCACATATATTAATTTTATAACTTTAAATTCCTAAAATTATAATTCTAAAACACAACTAAAACATTAGTATTAATTAAATCATTATGTTGTTATTGCCAAAATTGAATTAATCGAATATTGGACCTTGATTGCATAACCTTTGGGCTAACACCAAGGATTTGGCCTACTTCTCCTAAGTCCTTCATGTCAAATTTACTTGATCACCATACCTTCACTAAAGATAAAAGTCCCACATCATTTTCGATTAGTAGAATGTCTTCAACATATATGACTAGAAATACTACTTTGCAGCCATCGCAGTTTTAGTACACACAATACTCGGTATGATACTGATCAAAGCAAAAGCTTTTAATTGCCTATTCAAATCGAGTGTTCTAAGACCTTGATGCATGCTTTAGTCCATAAATGAATCTCTTAAGCTTGCAAAAAAAGTCATCCTGGTCCTTTGCTATGAACGCGTCTGGTTTCATCATGCAGATCCTCTCGTCAAGATTTCCATTAAGAAATGTCGTCTGGATGTCCATCTACCAAATCTCGTAATCGAGATGTGAAACAATAGATAAGAGAATCCGAATAGATTTGAGCATGGCCACTAGCGAATAGGTTTGCTCATAGTCGAACCCGTCTATCTTAGTAAACCACTTTACAACAAGCCTAGGTTTAAAGGATTCCACCTTCCTGTCCACTCCTCTCTTCTTCTTATAGATCTATTTGCACCCGATGGGTTTTATTCTATCTAATGGTTCTACAAGCTCCCACACTTGATTAGAGTGTATAGACTCCATTTTAGATTCCATAGCTTTTTGCCTTAAATTTTCATCCTTATCTTGAAGTGCTTCGTTGTAACTTCGAGGTTCGGTGTCATGTTCTTCTGGGATCTTGTCGTAAGACTCTCCCAAGAACATGAACATTTTAGGTTGTTGAACAACAATCGCACTACGACGAAGCCCCTCCTGTGTACTCACGATAATAGTATTTCTTCCCGTACATTAGGTATATTTTTCGATTGTATCATATATTCATTCCTAACCTCTCCTAGAACAATTTATGCCTGGGATTTGTAGTTTATTACATAATCCTCTTCGAAGAATCTTGTATTTGTGCTAACAAATACCCTCTGACTCTTAGGATTATAGAATAAACCAGCCTTAGTTCTTTTGGGGTACCCTACAAAGAAATAGATTTCCGTTTTCGATTCCACCATACTTGCATCTCCCACCAATACATGTGTTGCGCAACTCTATATCCGAAAATGTTTCAGACTTGGCTTACACCTAGTCCACAATTCTGAAGGGGTACCGGGAACTGCCTCAATAGGTACCAAATTCAGAATATACACCACTATTTCTAATATAAAACCCTAAAATAAATGTGGTAAATCCAAATAAATTATCATAGACCTTACGATTTCTTTTAGGGATCTATTCCTCATTTCTGCTACATCATTCTACTGAGGCATTCTTGGTGCAGACAACTGGGACGTAATCCCATGTTCTGACAAGTAGTTCCTGAGCTCCCCAAGAAGGTACACACCACGATCAGATCGTAGGGTTTTGAAACTTTTACTTGTCGACTTCTCCGCTTTTTCCTTAAATACTTTGAATTTGTCAAAGGTTTCAGACTTACGTTGAAGCAGGTAAACGTATCCATACCTAGAGTACTCATCAATAAATGTGACAAAATACTCATACCCACCTCTTGCCTGAATATTCATTGAACCGCATAGACTAGAATGAACCAATTCTAACAATTCTTTAGCTCTAAGTCCCTTAGCCATAAATGGCATCTTGGTCATCTTACCCTCTAAACATGATTCACAGACTGGAAGTACCACTACTTCCAATGAACCTAGAGTATCTTCTACCAGTCTTTGTATGATTTTTAGATTAACATGACCTAGACAAAGGTGCCAAAGTAATGTTTGGTGCAAAGAAGAATCTTTCCTTTTTAGTGGTAAAACACATAAATTACTCGTTTCATTCATATTACTAGTAGGAATAACATGGTGTAAAATATAAAGAGCATTCTCCAATGTACCACAACAGATAAATAGTTTTCTAACCATAATATTGCAATAATATTTATTAAAAGAAATAGAATATCCATCATTCCTTAAATAGGAAACTGAAATTAACTTTCACCTGATCATTTGGGGTGCGTATAAAATGTTCTTTAATACTAAACACTTATTCTTACTAAAATAAAGAACCATGTCTCCCACTGTAGTAGTAGACACATGGGAGTCGTTCCCCATCTGAAGGTAGACCTCGTCCTCTTTAAGATGTCTAGTCACCTAGAACCCCTGTAACGAATTGCAGACATGATTAGTGGATCTTGTATCTACACATCAGGTCTCCGTAGATACAACCGCTAAACATGATTCGATAACTAGAGAAAGGGCATTACCTTCAGCCATGCTCTTGTTCATAAGTGCCCATTTGGCTGCATGCCTTGCTGCCCGATCCTGATCACCAAATATTTTTATAAGGTTTCGCATGATCTCGGGTGCTAATTCCATAGTCTGATACTGCCTTTGCAAAACATCTGACATACATTCCAGCAAGTTACCATCTTATCAACTTTCATACACTTCTGATAGTCGTTGACCTCCTTTCAAGAGATCCACTATTAGGAGTGGGCGGACAAGGATCAAATAACATAAAGCCACAATTATCTAAGGTTAGGATTAAGTCTAGATTTCTTTTCTAAGTGATAAAATTAGGTCCATTCAACTTATATTCTTTTGAGTATTGGTGCAAGTGGATAAACCTAGACCCTATTATTATGTCCTAAGAAACAAATGAGAAAAACTTTTAACTCATTGAAAAATATTTAGGGTCCCGAAACCTTTTAATTTTAAAAGAATTATGGACAACCCGAATCTTTTGTAATCATGCTGGCCACTTAGTATGGATGTCTACTAATTAATCCTCATTCGGACAAACATGCCCGTCTATTAATTTCCTCCTACAAAATATCACAACAATAACCATTTACCTAGAGTCGTATTAACTGATTAGGCCACTTAGTGTGGACATCTAACATTTAATGAACAAAGAACTAACAGCCTTTTATTTTCTGATGTATTCCATGAATTAAATAGCCAATCACATCTGGTCCCCACAATAAAAATAGTGACTCCTTAAGGGATGATATTTTTATTCACTGGTTAAGTGTATAACCATCACACTCAACTTGAAATCCAATGTCAAAGCCCTAAACCCGGTGTGTGTGAACCCTACTTTGCACTACTTTTCAATTTACTCCTTACTGAGATTCATGCCGGAGATTCCATGATTATAACCCTTCCTTAGGGAGACCAGTCAAGCCGGCACACGAGTTATAACCATATCTCCAACGAACGTGTGATGACGACCGTATGATTTATCTATGACTAAATCATTCTCCCACTTAATATTTTAAAATGGGAGTTTTTCTTTTTGTTTATTTTAATCAACTAAACATATTTTAATTTTCAATTAAAAAATCCAATTTTTAATCAATTAAAATATCCTTTATTTAATTCTATTAAAATAAACAAAAACGTTTTCCTATTTAATTTTGCGAAAAAAAATTAATTACTGGGTTTTTCTTTTAATAAAAAAAGTATCCTAATTAATTATCCACTTAACGAGAAAATTAAATAAATTAATTATGTATTTATTTTCGATTTTAAAAAATTGCTTGGATTATTTATTTTATAAAAAACCGTTTTTTTCTAATATACTCCAATTTAAAAGTAATGCATAAAAGGAAAAATAAAATAAAATAAAAAATTCATCCACGCAATTAAATAAAATAAATAGATAAATAATTAAACCAACGACAAAAATCAATAAATTAAGTCATTACGATCCGGTACATCCGTTTAATCTTTTAATCCGACAATCTTAAAATAATGATTAAAGGACTAGGGTTTTGGAACCCTATTCGAGCCGTCAAAGATCCATCCTTGTTCCTTAGCCCCCGGACACCGTCACAGCCCTGGACCACCGCTGGAATGCAAGAAAAAAGTCAAAAAAGAAGCTCAAACAGCCTCCACATGTACCAAAAATTCTGCTGTGTGGATAGAAGGTTGCCGCCACATTCAAGGCCCTGTTTGGCTGCCTTTCCACCACCATCAAAACTCCAAAATATTATTGGAGGTAGGAAACTTCAAGTACTTGATCTCCGCAAAAAATCGCGTCAAAATTCGAAGCGGAAGTGTCCCGAAAAAATCTTCGAATGGAGCGTGACTATAGAAGGCCGAAATTTGCAACACCAACTTTAGCCTCCGTTTTGACCACCTTGCAGCCGCCGTTGAAGCTCCAAAAAATTAATTGATGTATAAGGCTTCAACTACTGGATCCCTGTAAAAAATTGAGTCAAAATTCAAAGCCTAAGTGCATCAAAAAATCCATGAAAATCGTGCTTCAGTGCTGGCCAAAAAATACAGCATCATGTTTGGCCTCTATTTTGACTTCCTTATAGCCTCCGTCGAACGGCCACCAAACCACCACCGGACCGCCATCGAACAATCTTAATTTGAACGAAAAATTTCGTCAAAAGAGGTTATCAAAAGCCCCCCAAAAAAAGCCCCAAACAGTGCATCACTACTGGCCAAAATTGGCCTATTTGCCACCGCTACTCTTGTTTTTTTGTCTTGTTTTCGATCTTCATTTTTCGTGATTCAATTACAATAATGATCCAAAAAACTAACATGAATCAAATAGTATTACATCGTAAAAACCTATCCCTCATCTGGTGATGTACAATCAATCTAATCTCGAATAAAACAATCGAGATAAAATGATTAAATACGATATAATCAAACTAATCATTCAAACCATTCATGAACCGAATCGTAATGACTTTTAGCTGTAAAACTAAGGTTCACACAATGGTTTTTCATGAAAAATGCATCCATGGCTTTGATTCCATTGTTGGAGCCGCGGAACAAAAAAATCAAAAAGTTTGACGACGTGATCGTAAAAAACACTGTGTCGCATTTTTCATGAAAAACTAAAATCAAACTGATATTAAAACATTGCTAGCTCATAGAAACTTTCCAGAAAAATTTCTTTGAATGTTGAATGATGATTCCAAGACCACCTTTGAACTTTTCATGTCTGACCCGACGCACAAAGGAGGAGGGGGTGTTGACAACAGGGTATGATCGAGAGAGAGAAAAATTATGGAGAATAATATATTCTATGATATATCAACAATTGGTAAAATATATGCATATATTAATACCAACTTTTATTTTGGTTATAAACCTTATCCTTCCTAACATGAGGCAAGGATAAGATTTTCCACCAAAATAAAACTCCGAATATCTCTCTCCTCTTCTGAGTCTATATATATATACCTTCCATTATTTTTATTCCCACTATGAAGTACATAATATTAAATTAAAATAATGCCATAAACCACTACCCTAGGGTGAAATTCCTAATGCGCCACAATACCAACTATGCCCATGTTGATTTAATTTAATCCCCCGATCAACCCAACGGTAAAACCCGACAATCAAATTTAATTACATTTTCCAGAAACCAACAGAATAAATCGTGTGTATAATGGCCTACGTCAGGGGTCATGAAGAAGTATAGGACTCGGGCTAATCGTACGAGAAAATCAGATATCCCTAACTCAACCCCCAAGTTAAGTCCTTTCTCGCACGAGTCAGGACTTATTTCACTAAAGGTCCTGACTAAACTCCAGGTCTTATCCGAATTATGTCTCGAGTTTTCAATTATCAATTGCACTAAGGTATCCCCACATTTAAGATATAGACTCCCAACAATGAAATTATGTCACTAAAAACTCGATTTAATTATCCTCTTATCTTTGCAATCACACCGCTTATCCTTATGAATATCTCGGATAACAAGATCCACTGGCCATGTTTGGCATAATCAAACCTATAAGTAAAGCACACGAGGGGGAACTCCTCAAGCTAAATCAGACATGGTTTCTGTCAGTTGATTAACAACCTTCAAACAAATAATGACAGTACCCAACCCACTTGTCATATTGATCTCAATATTGAAATTTCAGCCATTGGTGACTCAAAGCACTACGCATCATTTGAGCATGATTAATCAATCACGTCAAGATTAAGAGTTCCTGTAGTACATGATAATATAGGATGTGGATCAATTCATATAGTTAGTGCAGAATTGATTATCCTATTGATCCCGCTCAATAGACTCTAAGTGTACTAAAACATCGAGCACACAAATTGAATTCGAGCCATTTGACATAGCCAAGACATGCTAAAATAGCGATGTGCTACAATCGTACCAATTTATTGTTCGGGTCCATTGCGATTGTGAGCCCACCTGTATATTCTATTAGAACCTTTGACCCGATGTTCTGTACTTTATGCACCAAGTCAAATACTGGACTGAATATACGGACTATGTATTCACTCATCATAAATATAATAAATATGAAACTACAAATGTAATAACCTCTCAAGTGTTTTTTATTAATATACCAGTGATCAAAGATAAAAATACATAAAAGTATGGCTTTTAGTATACAATCCTAACACGTACAAATGAGAGTGATTCGCATGATGGAGCATGGATGCAAACATAGTGGACGAGAGCGTGGTGGTAGTTTGATGTGATTCTAAGAGATAGAGATTACGTCCGAGGGTTTCCTCTTTTGAGAGATGCCCTTGGTGGCTAGGATGACTTCGTTTCATCTTTAGTATCCAATGTTGGATCCGTGTGCTGTGCCAAGAGTGTCTTCTTTGTGGATCATGTTCATTGAGTACAATCATAGTATGTTGATTGTGAGGATCGACTAGAGGTTAATGGGTTTTTCAACCTTATAGAGGCGTAGTAGCCGTGGTATGGCTTGGGTGCCATTTTTGTGAATTGTTCAGGTTCTGTGGGAAGGAAGTATGATGCTACATTTATGACTATGGATCCTCCTAAAAGATCTTTCTGTGGTAAGAATCTGGGATGAGGTTGAGGTCCAAGGAGGTACTAGTAGTGTAGTTGGTACAATTATAGTCGGATGGGCTACGATGGTATGGAATTTGGTAATCACTGGTGCAATTATTGCGGGGTATAAGCATTACCCCTGGTGAGTGTAGAGGCACTTGGTCTTTAGAGGCTAAGAGACCAATTAGGTTGGTTTCTCTTTGGGGTGATGTGGACGCATGAGGTGCCTTTTCAGATGAGGGATAGGCACGATGTATGTTACTGACACGTGAATGTTGAAATTGCATTGGATTGACTCATAGATAGTGTAATTTTCTCTTGGTAAAGCACATCGTTCAGAATTGAGGTGGTGATATTGTGGTCTTGTCCTTTTGTTCAGAGTTGTGAGAATCTCTTGGTAGGTTTCTCTGGGGTGTGATACGGTAGGAGTTCGTGGTGGACTCAGGTTATGTTGTGGAGTGGCGATGTATGTTATTCTTCAGGTTCTTCAAGGATTTGGCTTGGTGCCTTAAGCGTATCTTTAGTAGACTCTGGGCCTAATGGTAAGCACTCGTGCAGTATGAGTGACTTGATAGTCATTAGTGTGTTTGGGGGACACCCAATTGGAAGTGGTGTCGATGTAGGATCTGGGTATCGTAGATGATCCGAGATTTTCTACAGGGGAACACGGTGGTGGTTCCAAACTATTTAGTGATAATTTCCCAAAACTATTTAGTGCTGATTGGTAAGCGGGTAGTAGTTTGGGACAACTATTAGTTCTTGATGGTTTGTTCTGAGAATGAGGTTTCTATGAACCAATACGTCCTGATGATCTTCTAATGGCTATGAGTAGGAACCGGTATGATAACATGGCTGTGTTCTCTCATGGTCCTTGGTGAGAACCGGTTATTCCACCTTCCGGGTTTGGAGGTGTGGGTTAAGTTAGTACAACTAACATTTAATTGAACCAACAGTCTTGTGTGGGAGTTACAGTCCATTGGTAGTTGTTGGTTTGTGACCTCGAGTGGTATGAGGTATGGTATCCATGGGGATTAGTTGAGGTGAGTTTTGCTTGTGGTTCCCCTTGAGGCACTCTTCACATTCCCAACCTTGTGTGGTTCATTAGGGGTTTACCTCGGATGGAGTGGGATGCAAGCGAGACCGTTTGGTAGTTTGGTGTTGAGGTTTATGTTACTTGTTTCTTCTGATAAGGAAACGTTAGTGTATAATTCTATCGAGGATAATACTATGGTTAGTATTTGATGTGGCTCTGAGGAGTTTGGGGGTGAGCCCGTTGTAGTGGGAACAGTTACCATTTACATGACTATTAGATTCAAGACAGTAGCCGGTGTTTAGGATGGATGTCCTAGCAGGGATGTCTGAGGAGTTCTAGTTGATCTGGCTATCGCGATGGCACTAGTGAAGTTCTGGGTCAAGTGGTCGACATGATGACGCGGAAGCTTAAGTGGTTGACGTAACATAGACTCGTCTTAATTTCATCTTTTAATTCAAACATGGTTTTCTTAAAAAGGGGTAAAATAATTTTAAACTTTTAAAATGAATTAAAAGCATGATTTTACTTCGAGGTGTTATAGTCAAATGTTGGTGCCTTGAGGACAGACTAGTTATGAGTAGTAGCATGCGTGATGGCATGTTTGTGGTAGTTGGTAACTTTGTTATCCAGTTTGTGATACCGAGAGACTACATAGGTGGTGAGTTATCAACCTTGGTGATCACTGTAGAGTGTGAGTTTGCCTTGGAATGATGAGTGTGTGCTCTTTGAGCTCGGAAGGGAGTGTGTTATGTGTAAGGCCAAGTTCAGGTTTCCTATAAATGTGGTCCAGGTTTGTTATGATGGTTTGGTTGATATTTGGAGGGAGATGTCCAAATATCTTCAACCTGACGAACATGGAAGAGGAATGTGAGATGTGTTGGGATAGTATGCTTAAAAGCCATGCTTTTATGCACTTATTATCCGTGATCCAGAAATATTAATGAGAATTCTAATGAGATGTTATGCATACTAGGATTCGTATTTGATCATATGATGTATGTA
>JAULLH010527861.1:0-11195 GCA_035668455.1 Sarracenia alabamensis
CGGAAATGGGTGTGTCCGGACGGAAACGGTGACCAGAGTCCGGACGGATGACGATCTTGTGTCGCGACTGCGCTTTTTGGAAAATTTCAAACGATCATAACTTCTTCATCCGAACTCCAAATAGGGTCATTATTGTATCAAAATGGAAGCTCTTGAAGTCCTCTTTCCCATGGTTCTAACCTCAAATCCAAATTCAATTTGTAGAGAAATTTATGGCCAAAAGAGTGAAGGTATGTCGATTTCTGTTGTCCATTTTTGCATGTCTTTGGCCAAACTTCTTCTTGAAACCTTATTTTCTTCAATGTTGAACCTATTTATTAAATTCCTTGCCTTTCTCGGATTAGTTCTTGAAATCATGGACCGTCCGGACGGTACTGGTGTGTCCAGACGATTGAAGTTGGTTTTGTCTTGTTTCTTCATTATTCGTCTTGTGTTGTGTATTTGCTTTGTTTTGTTGCTATTTTGGTGTAATTTTGCGTTTCTTTTCCAAAACCAATCTTAACACAAAAACACTACAAAACAAACATATTCGATAATAAAAAGGGACTAACTCAGTGTAAATTAATGGGTCTAAATCGTCACTTTTGAGTGCCGATCATGGGATCCGAGGTACCTTCCCCAAAAGACCTGCTAGAGTGTTCCAGATAATACCCCGATCTCACGCTATATCTTCCATCCTTTGTGTAATACCATACCGTGTCTTAAATCTCCAGAGAGCTTAGTGGAATGGCTTCGATCTGTTCCACGTCCAGGGGAAGTATTTGTTGAATCTTCTGCGTATCCCATCTTGCCTCCTCCTTTATAATCTGGTCAGTCACCTTTGTTTGTTCGCCGTTGGTAGTCTTGGGGCTAATAACTGAAAATGTAGTTGGGCATGGGATCCATTTCTCTATCCAGATATTGATATTTTTGCCGTTACCTACTCTCTATATGATACCCTTGTATAGGATTGTTCTACCTTCCAAAATGCTCCTCCATGTGAAAGATGGAGAATGTCCCACCTGCGCCTCCAGGAACGAACAATGAGGGAAATATTTCTCTTTAATAATTCTGCTTATCAGGGAATGTGGATTGTTAATAATGCGCCACCCTTGTTTGGCCAGCATCGCCAAGTTGATAGCCCTTAGATTTCTGAACCCCAATCCTCCTTCCTCTTTTCTGGTACATAGATTGGACGATTTCTGGTACATAAATGGATTTTATTAGACGATTCCGAACCACCCCACCAAGTTCTGGCTATAATAGCGAAAATCTCGTCACACAATGTATCCGAAATTTTAAACACAGACATGACGTAATTCGGGATTGCTTGTGCCACTGCTTTTATTAAAACCATCCTTCCTGCTTATGAGAGCATATTTTCCTTCCACCAATGAGTTCCTTTACATACTCTTTCCTTAATATTTCAGAAAATCTCCCTTTTGGACCTCCCAACGATAGAAGACAGTCCCAGGTACTTTCCGTGCTTCTCGACTACTTCCATATTCAGCAGCACCCTAATGCTTGCTTTAATATCCACTACCGTATTTTTTCTCAAATATATTACAGATTTATTCAGATTAATCACCTGACCTGAAGCTTCTTCATATTTTCGTAGAACCTCCTTTATGGTAGTTGCTTCTTATAGGCTTGCTTTACAAAACATCATGCTATCATCCACAACGAACAAGTGGAAAATACTCTGGCATGTCCTTTTAAGTCTAATACCCTGGAGTATCCCTTCTTCCTCTACACTTCGTAGGAGCGAACACAAACCTTCCGCACAAATCAGAAAGAGATAACGAGATATCAGATCACATTGGCCCAACCCCCTGGTTGGCTTGAAACTCACCGAAAGAGATCCATTGATGAGGACTCTATAACGTGCCGATCTAACACAATTCAGAACCAGCCTTATCCATCCCTCCTTAAAGCCTAGGAGTTTCAACATTGATTCCAGAAAGCTTCACTCAACCCGTTCGTACACTTTACTAATATCCAATTTCAGTGCCATCAGACCTTTGTTTCTAGCTCTTTTGTTCTTTAAATGATGGATCAGCTCATACGCCATCAATACGTTATCAGTAATTTGCCTTCCTCCCACGAATGCACTTTGTGACTCTGAGATGAGTGAGGGTAGGATTTCTTTCAATCTATTCGAAATAACCTTAGAAATCATCTTATACACCACATTACATAGTGAGATGGGTCTAAAATCCGAAGCTTTTTCTGGCTCCGTAGCCTTGAGAATTAAGGCGATTAGTGTATCATTTACCTCTTCCACAGTATTTCCATCATTCAATACCCCAAGAATACTTTTAATAACATCGCCACCAACAGTCGGCCAATACCTTGTAAAGAAGATCGTCGGCTTTTTGTCAGGTCCAGGTGCTTTTGTCGGGCTCATGTTCTTCAGCGTAATAAAAATTTCCTTTTCCTTATACTTTCTTCCAATCCACTCGTTCATTTTTGGGCTTACCTTTCGTTGCACCACCATTTGCCACCAACCTTGGATTTGTGGGTTTCTTGTCTGAAATACCTCTTTGAAATAGTTTACAACACTCCCTTCAATCTGGCTGTGTTCAGTAACCCATTTCCCCTCCTCCTGCTCGATGCCCACAATAGTGTTCCTTTTCTACCTTTGGGTTGCCTAAGCGTGAAAACATTTAGTATTTCGATCGCCAAGAATCATCCACTCAGTTTTCAATCTTTGATTCCATAGCAGTTCTTCTCTCACCAATAGTTCCTCTACCTCCTTAGTCATCCTTGCTTCTCCTTCTTCATTGCAGATTGGCGTACTACTTGATTGAACGTGTGCCAATTCCTCTCTCAGATGTCTGATTCTACTCTTGATATGACCAAAAGTAGACCAATTCCATTTAGAAAGTGCCCTGCCCACTAATTCGAACTTTCTTTTGACCCCTTTTAGCCCGGATTCAGTAGTCTCCTTCTCCCAGTTCTCCCTGATTATTCCCTTGCAGTCGTCGCTCCTCATCCGCATTTGCTCAAACCTATATAACCTATACTTTGCCTTTCTCTTTTTCGGACCAGAAATGCCGTCGTTACAGATACACAAAGGCAGGTGGTCCGACGATAACTTATAAGTGACCTTCACCTCTGCATTAGGAAATTGATTCAACCATTCAACATTAACCAAAGCCCTATCCAATTTTTCTCTAAACTTATCTGTGCCTTTCCTCTGGTTACTCCAGGTAAACATATTCCCAATTGGACCTAGCTCAATCAAGTTGCTGTCATCCACCACTCTCTAGAAAGCTTCAATCTGCTAATTCTATTTCTCCATTCTTCCACTGTATTCACTCTTGCATAAGATTTCATTAAAATCCCCTACACACATCCTGGGGAACACCATTAGGTTGGCCAACCTTCTAAGTAATTTCCAAGATTCCTTCCTATATGATATATACAGATTACCATAGAACCCAGTAAACCTCTAGTCACAGTTCCCATTCTGAACCGAGACAAAGCAATCTATATGTCATTTTGAAAAATTCATGATCCTTACCTCTACATTTCTCCATAATAGACCTAGGCCTCCCGAGAGACCCTCCCTCGAAACCCAAAATGCACCTTCCATACCCAGCTTGACACGAACCCTTTCGCCCCACTGTATTGGTAACTTAGTTTCCATGAGGAAAACTAGGTTGGGATCTTCCTCCTTCAGTAGGAGTTGAAAGCTTCGAATTGACCGAGGGTTTCCTAGCCCTTGGCAATTCCAAATTAAGATTTTTATGATGCTCGGCGGGGCTGAGAATCAGCCTCCGCCATATCAAAGATTTGTTGCGTACCTGACAAAGGTTCTTCGACTCTGAATTTCTTGCTATTTACATCTCTCTCCAGCTCTCCTTCATCTCCTTTCCCTCTCTCACCTTCCGATTTCCATTTCTTCTCTTCGCCATGGACTGAGACGATGCTCGGAAACCCCCTCTTCTCTCTCGCCCTACATTTCCACCTCTGAGCCCTAATCGCCTGAATAAACTTAGAACCCCGTTGGGTTTGATACAAAGGGTGGGTTGAACTACGTTCATACGGGTCGGTGCAAGGCGATATGGATATTGGGTTATTTTGCTTTGGGCTTCCCAGGCCTAGCTTTGCATTGGGCTTTCCCCATTTCATTTTATCTCTTAGCCTATCAATTTGATTTAATAATTCCATCCTCTGCTCATGATTCCCGCTTCCGAAATTATCTCCTTGCCGCGCCAAATTTGGTTCCCCTCCCTTACTGGAAATAAATTTTGACCGAATTTCTTCATTATTGCTAAAATCAAGTTCGTTCGTAATTCCCTTCATTTGATCATCTTTGTAAATGATTGATTTATTTTTCTTCTGATTTGCTGTGTGGTCCACTATTTCCAAATTTAGCCTTAATCCAGTTTTTGATGTGCTGTCGATTCTCGATACCGGAATATCTTCGTCGGATTTGTTGTTTCTTTGCCTTGAAACACCCTCAGTTGATCCATGTTCCATCGAGGCCGATTTCGACCTGTTTGTAGACTGTTTTTCTTTCGGGAATTTTTGAGTTGTTTTGGCCCTCAGCCACGGTCCATTTTGGTAATCTCTCCCAAGGTTCACCCTTTCATCGTAGAAAATTTCATCGCATTCTTTATCATTGTGGCAAATGATTCCACATCTGTAGCAGAAAAACAGAAGCCTCTCATATTTGAAATTCACCCACGTTGGTTTAGAGTTCCCGATGGATAACCGCATTCCTCTCCTTATGGGCTTAGAAATATCTATATGAAATTTGATCCTCAGGTTCAGTCCCCATGGTAGCCCCTCTTCCCCATAGTCAACATCTTCTATAACACCCGCTCTGTTACCGATCAAAACACGCACCACTTTGTTCATGCAGGCCAAGGGGAGGTTGCTAACTCTGATCCATAAGGAAACATGTCGCGGTGCATAATCCATGATCCTTCGGCTCCGATCAAACTCCTTGAGTGCTAGGAGTTGGTTATCAAACGACCATGGTCCATTTTTAATCACCCGTTACTTATCTATCACGTGATTGAATTGAAAGAGGAACGTATTCTCCTTGAGGGTATTACATTTGAAACCTCACGACGTCTTCCACATTGAGTGCAGGGTTGACCTCAATGCCTCATAATTAACACATTTTCTTGTAATTAGTTTTCCAACTACACATATCTTTCCTTTCTCCTCATTGAACCCGGTAATGTTGTCCTCCATAATGACTTGTTCTTTCTCTTCGGTTATGAGAACTAACCTTTTGTTGAAGCCTTCAATCGTCTCCTCCATTCAAATCGTCATATTCCACACGTAACTTGCTACTTCAATCACTCATCAACAGTGTTGCACTCCCATAGAGGGAGACTAGTCGTGCTGCTCCAGGCCTCACTTTACAAACGTTTTACCCTCCCATGACGGGAGAATAGTCTTGTACAGGGACAAGAGGAAAGAAAGTTAGTTCATTAGTGGTAATTTTAAATTATTATAATAACAGACAATGATAAGCGATAGGTATATATAAATATCCTTGGTTCAGGTGCAAAGAAACCAATCGAATATACATGATTGAGGCCCAACCCGATGGTCAGGCTTTTTTTCGAGCTACGGACCGACGGTGGTAGATCAGCCTCCCGCATCTCTTCCTACTCTATTTCACCACTCTAAGGGTCCGCAATACTATGAACCTACCCTAGGAAAGATTCCACTAGCAGATTAACACATGGCTGATTTGCTGTGTATATTGTCGATCAGCATTACCGACCTTCAACTCCCAAGGGACCCATGTCACGCGCCGACATGCGAATAATCTTATTAACGAGAGTAATGATAGAATGACCTAACATCCCAGTTTTTTATAAGGGAAGGCACTGTTCCACTGGCAGACACATGGCCAGGAGAGCCACGTGTCATCTCTCCTGACAAGGTATATGAACAACAGATATTAAGAAACACGGTATGTAACGACCCAGGTGAACCACTAAGCTAATAACTCGATTAAAGAGCCTAACCACGCGGCCCAAAAGCTTAAGCCCAAGTTATTAGTAGTAGCCCACAAGGATCATTATATATCAGACTTATTTTCTATCTCCCACTGATGTGGGATGGGGCATCATAATGTCCCCCACTCAAAGACGCGACACCCTCGTCGCGTGGCCTACGTTCTTTCTCTGATTGGGATGTGGATAGTAGCCCATTAGCGGACACAGAGCAGCCCATTAGTGTGCACAAGGTATACAACCTCGGGACCTCTACCCCTCTACGGAGCCTCTACTCCTCTATCCACATCGCCGCAGAACCTGTCACAGGAACCAGGGTTGGCTCTGATACCATTTGTAACGACCCGGGTGAACCACTAGCCTAATAACTCGATTAAAGAGCCTAACCACGCGGCCCAAAAGCTTAAGCCCAAGATATTAGTAGTAGCCCACAAGGTTCGTTATATTTCAGACTTATTTTCTATCTCCCACCAATGTGGGATGGGGCATCACACGGTATGTTCTCTCAGAACTTCAAGCTCCCCATTTTTTCTTCTTCTACAAGCTTTCTTTTACTTTGACTTCTACACCGACGGACTTAACCGTTAAAGAGGGTACATCGAAAACCCCTCCGTCCTCTATTTAACGTGTTTATTCTCCTTCGCAGGTCTACGGAGCTTCTGGTGGACCATCTCAGATTCAGACACCATCATTTAGCACCGTTCGTGGGAAACATTTTTTCTTTTCCTTTGATAGTGTCGAATCGCTCAATGGTCCACACTGGGTCTGTAGTCGATGGAGACAACTCGAGTTCTCCACCTGTGGAGGCCACCAATTCTCTTCCCCCCTTCGACCCTATGTAGTGAAATTTTCAATAGCTTACCCAAGGGATTCGCCAGCTAGTTCAGCAAAACCATATGATCATGTAACAGCTTCAAGAGCAGGCAGAGCTAAAGGAACAGATCCGTGATAACCTTGATGTTCCTAACATCGAGATAAGGTAGAATAACCCCAGGAATCCTCATTGGGGTGAAGAGGAGGTGATCAGCAATCCCGCTGCCACTTTGGGAGGCCATCCTGAGATGAATCCCTCTTCTAGTCTCAAAATAAAGAAAGTAGAATCATCTAAGGTCCACACAATAATGGACGAGCGACTGAAAGATGTTAAAGCCCAGATAGACGAAATGATGCGATTTAAGAAAAGTAAGGCCTCATCCTCCACGGACGATGGGGAAGGTAAACCAAAAGCTCCCTTTGCATCCTCTATTATGAACGCACCCCTGCCGCCAAAGTTTAGAATATCGCAAGTAGACCTGTTCGACGGCTTCTCCGACCCGTTGTATCATCTCGATGCATATCGCTCGATGATGTACCTACAAGTAGTTTCAAAGGAGATCATGTACAGGGCTTTCCCCACCAACCTCAAAGGTCCAGCCAGGACACGATTCACGAACATCGCATCAGAATCGATGAGCTCCTTCAACCATCTCAGTAAATTATTTATGAGCCATTTATTGGGGCGTAACGACATCGAAAACCGGTAACCTCACTTATTAACATCAAGTAGTTAAAAGGGGAATCCCTGAGAACATACGTCACTTGTTTCAACCAGGAAGCTCTCCAGGTTGACTGGGACAACAAGAACATAGTTATAGCGGCCTTCATAGGTGGATTACTCCCCACCCATTTCTCTTCTCTCTCTTCATGTCACCACCTGAGAACATGATTGAGCTCATGTCCAAAGCATAAAAACATATGAATGCTAAGGAGGCCAGGCGGACCTCAGTCCCACGGGAGAACCCCAGGTCAGAAAAGATGCAATGAGAGACCGATTAGAGGCCTCCAAGGAAGAATGCTAACCAGGACCATGAGAGAAAAGTTGATCAATATGGGAGGAAAGAAGAATGAACCCAGGTTCTATCACTTCATCCCACTTAACTCTCCTCTCGAACAGATCCTAATGTATATTCCAAAAGATCCGACAGTCAAATGGCCCGAGAAATTGAGGTCACCACCTAAGAGATGCTCAAAGAGAAAGTTCTGCAAGTTCCATAAGGATCATGGGCATGACATCGACAATTGTTTTGACCTAAAATAGGAGGTCAAAAGAATGATCAAAGAGGGGAAGCTTAACCGCTTCCTTGCTGACTAGCCAAGCCGAGAGATTGATCAGCAGAACTACACCGAGCAGCGATACCGCGACCGACATAACGCTAATTAGGATGTCAAGAGACAAAGACAACCTGGCCGTCACCTCGAGATTAGGACTATTATCAACGGCTTCACGGGAGGAGGGACCTCTAGTTCAGCACGTAAGGCACACACCAAAAGGCTAAGGAATGACCAGGGTTGATAGAATAGTAGCTCGTCTTATGTAGAATGGTAGACCAGCAAAATGTGTAAGCTAACCTTATTCGAGGAAGACGGGCAGTCAATACAACACCCACACGACAACCCTATTATCATAAGCGCCTTGATCATTAATGCCACGGTCCGCCGAGTGCTAGTTAACACGGGCATCTCGATAGACATATTAGCGACGGGTGGATTCGGTCAAATAAGAATCGAGTGCGACAAGATTTCCCCAATTAATACCCCAATGTAGGGTTTGCATAAGAAAAAGTATACCCCCTGGGAACTATCTGGCTACCAGTTACGCTGGGGGATTGACATGCTAATGCTACCCATACGCTGACCTTTCTTGTGGTGGTTACGTTTTGTGCCTAAAACATAATCTTGGGCAGAGCAGCGCTGGACCAGTTCCAAACCGCCGCCTCCACTTATCACCTTGTGACAAAATCTCCTACAATAGAGGGCATAGGATGCGCAAGAGGAGATCAAATATCTACCCGGGAATGCTTCGTCACCTCTCTAAAAGAGGAAAGCGACATTGTCCAAGGTTAATGGGTGCTTCATGCATGAGATCTAATGCTACATGGAGATACAGTATCCACCCCTATTGGATAAATGTACTGACACCGTATGATATTTATACAATGATGATTTAAAATCTATTTCGTTTAGCTGTTATTCATAACTTATACTGCTTGGTTGATCAGCTAACTATGCAACGTATATTATGAAGACCATTGTGCCCAAAGGTAAGGCAGAGATAAGATCTCAGATCTGGACTACTGTCCCAGCTGAAAATCAAGACCCTATGGGGGATATTCTGAAGACCATTGTGCCCAAGGGCAAGATCGAGATAAGATCTCAGGTTTGGACTACGGTCTCAACTACAAATCAAGACCCTACGGGGGATATTCTGAAGATCTTTGTGCTCAAGAGTAAGGCCGTGATAAGATCTCGGGCCTAGACTATGGTCCCAATTGCAAATAAAGACCCAACGGGTGATATACTAAAGGCCGCTGTGCCCAAGGGCAATGCCAAGATAAGATCTCAGGCCTGGACTATGGTCCTAGTTGGAAATAAAGACTCTACAGGGGATATTCTGAAGACCACTGTGCCCAAGGGTAAAGCCCAGATAAGATATAAGACTTGGACTACAATCCCAATTGGAAATCAAGACCTCATGGGGGATATTCTGAAGATCATTGTGCCCAAGGGCAAGGTCGAGATAAGATCTTAGGCCAGGACTATGGTCCCAGTTAGAAATCAAGACCCTATTGGGATATTACGAACACCACTCTCCCAAGGGCAAGGCCGAGATAATATCTCAGGCCTGGACTACGATTCCAGTTGGAAATCAATACCATGCAGGGGATATTCTGAAGACCACTATGCTAAGGGCAAGGCAGAGATATGATCTCAAGCCTCGACTACGGTCTCAGTTGGAAATCAAGACCTTACAGAGGATATTCTAAAGACCACTGTGCCTAAGAGCAAGGCCCAGATAAGATCTCAGACCTAGATTATGGTCCCAGTTGGAAATCAAGACTCCATGGGGGTTATTCTAAAGACTGTTGTACCTAAGGGCAAGGCAGAGATAAGATCTCAGGCCTGAACTACAGTCCTAGTTGGAAATCATGACCCTACGGGGGATATTCCGAAAATCGATGTGCCCATAGGTAAGGCCGAGATAAGATCTCACGCTTGGACTATAGTCCTAGTTGGAAATCACGATCCTTTGAGGGATATTCTGAAGACCGTTGTGCCCAAGGACAAGGTTGAGATAAGATCTCGGGCCTGGACTATGGTCCCAGTTGGAAATCAAAAGCCTACAGGGGATATTATCAACACCGTTGTGCCCAAGGACAAGGCCGAGATATTATCTCATGCCTGAACTACGGTCCTAGTTAGAAATCAAGACCCCGTGGGGGATATTTGTAAGACCGATGTACCCAAGGGTAAGGACGAGATAAGATTTTAGGCTTAGACTATGGTCCGAGTTAGAAATCAAGATCATACGGGGGATATTCTGAAGATCGTTGTGCCCAATGGTAAGTTCGAGATAAGATCTCAGGCCTAGACTATGGTCCCAGTTCGAAATCAAGACCCTACGGGGGATATTCTAAAGACCACTATACCCAAGGGCAAGACCGAGATAAGATCTCAGGCCTGGACTACGGCCTAAGTTGGAAATCAAGGCCCTATAAAGGATATTCTGAAGATCGATGTGCTTAAGGGCAAGGCCGAGATAAGATCCCATACCTGAACTAGGGTCCTAGTTGGAAACCAAGACCCTACGGGGGATATTCTGAAGACCATTGTGCCCAAGGACAAGACCGAGATAAGATCTTAGGCCTGGACTACGGTCTTAGTTGGAAATCAAGACCCTACGGGGATATTCTAAAGACTTTTGTGCCCAAGGGCAAGGTCAAGATAAGATCTCAGGCCTGGACTATGGTCCTTGTTGGAAATCAAGACCCTACAGAGGATATTCTAAAAATCGATGTGCCCAAGGGCAAGGCCCAGATAAGATCTCTGCCTCGGACTATGGTTCCAGTTGAAAATCAAGACCCTATAGGGGATATTCTGAAGACCATTGTGCCCACGGGCAATGCTAGTATCATGTCGTTCCACTATCAAGTTTATACCAAAATTCACAGTAATTATAGCTAGTGGCGAGTTAGGATCGTTCCCACAAGGAATATAGGCAAACAGATGAAATATTCTAAATTATTCAATCTTTAAAATATTTAAATTTTATCAAAGTGAATTTTGGATTTTTATTTATAAGGAATAATTAATCAATTACTTCTACTTCTAATTAGATTAAATTAAGTTAATAGATAAAGTTTTAAAAGAGATTAGAAAGAATCTATATCAGGTTAGAATTCATCTCCGTTA
>JAULLH010528075.1:0-11189 GCA_035668455.1 Sarracenia alabamensis
CCCCCCCCCCCCCCCCCCCACACCACTACTTCCAGCCCCCACACACAACCTTTTATGCTTGTTCTTTTCTTTAGTTCGATTGGCTTAATTCTCCTGTAATGTAGGTGTCCAAACTAAGAAAACTCAAGTGTAAGAATGAAGACCATTCAGTACAAGATGTAACAGCAGATGACCTCCGGCAGATGTTTCTAGTAATGACTGAGGAGGTGACACTTTGTTTATTTTATTATTTATCACGTCTCATGGTAAAATGTTGAAAGTCCGTATCAACTAAAACACTTGCTCTACAGGTCTGTGTTATGATAATCAAACTAGCTGACAGATTGCATAATATGCGCACTCTTTCACACATGCCTCCGCACAAGCAGGTGGTGAATTTTGAGTTGTCACTGAATGGAGTTATCACTATTTAGTTTTTATTATTCTGATCATTATTTATTGCATTCAGGCTAGCATTGCGATGGAGACATTGCAGGTCTTTGCTCCTCTGGCTAAACTGCTAGGAATGTACCAAATTAAGGTATTCCCAACTGCATATGTTGATAATCTAACTCCTATTTATCTTGGAATTTCAACCAACATTCTGTATTTTTGTGCTTCTTAAAGGAAAATAGATCTACATAATAGTTTCTCTTGGTGCATTTTATTGTCATTTCATATACTTATGTTTAAAGAAAAAACTAATGTTCCTCTTTCCACATTGTGAAGTTTAGGATTACTTAAAAACATATTTTTTTTACTAACAAACGATAGGAGTTTGAAAAATATAATAATATGATTAAATGATAACAAAATTTCTATTAAAAATAAAATAAAGTCAATAAACCCCAATTTAGCGTATCTAAAAAGTTAGTTTTTTAAGTTATGTTGTCTAGTATCTGTATAAAATTTACTAATTTTTTATAATCTTTTTAAGAAAAAAACCCTATATACCTTTATTTATTAATTGTTAAGAAATTTATTTCTTTATACATTTCTTTTTTTAACTTTTTCATAAATTTGTAACTAATCTTTTTGATTTTTCTTCTTACAAATTTTTTTTTTCTTTTCTTTAATTTTTTCATAAATTTGAAATTATCCTTTTTGATTTTCCTTCTTACTAATCTTTTTTAACAAAAAATACACCCATCTTTAATAAATGATCAAATTATTGTTTATAGAAAATAAACTTTTCAAAATAAAAATACAATTTTAAAAATTATTCTTAATTAATAAGAAATCAGTAAAATACAAATGCCAAAGTTTTGTCTATACATATATAATCTTTCTTTGAATGTATATTTTTATCGGCTTAAAACTTAACACATGATTATATTGATTTAATATTATTTATAATTTAAAATTATTTTTATAATATTAAAATAATATAAGGAATATTACTTAACCTATTTTAAATAATTATATTTTAATACTGAAAGATATTTATAACTATAAAATTATATTTGAGTTTTACCAAAAGAAAAAATCATTAATTATGAAAAGAATACCGCCATTAAGAAAAGAATAGTGGCATTAAAAAATTGAAAACATTAATTTAAAATATATATAACATACTTCTTGGTATTAGAAGCACACCGGAAGAAAATGAAAATTACAATCTAAAAAAATGAAAATTATGATCTAAAAATGGGAATTATGATCTAAAAAGAATACTATTATTAATTTAAGACATTAACTAAACAAATATATAACCGATCTCTTATTGGTACTTAAGATTAGAAACTTTATAAAAGCACAACTGAAAAAAAAAAAAGGGAAATTATGATCAAGAAAAATGAAAATTATGATCTAAAAAAGAATACGGTCATTAAGAAATGGAAGACATTAATTAAAAATATATATATAACTGACCTCTTGGTATTTACTTACAAGAATTTTATATAAGCACAAAAGAAAAAAATGAGAATCGTGATCTAAAAATTTAGATGAATCAAAAAACTAAAATACTTGAATTACCTAAATGAATTTATGAGCAAATTTTATCGTACGTAGTGGTTTGGGCCAATAAGAAAGAAGATGGTTAAAGAAATTTTATCATAAAATTGACAAAATTTCTTTAAAGAAATTTTATCATAAAATTGACCAAGTTACACCAGCCAGTGGTAGCCTAGCGGCGTGGACTCTTACCCCCTTGACTCATACTGGGGAGAGACTAAGGTTCGAGTCTCGCTAGGTGACATGCCGCGATTTACCCGATACCCGTGGTTACTGGTGGATTGCGGGTATCCGGAGTTTTACACAATCGGGTCGGGTCCGAAGGGCCCGGCCCGGGGCCGTTTCTCCGTTACCAAAAAAAAAAAAAAATTGACCAAGTTTTGAATTTATCATTGTTTGAATCCTCACACCTATTGAAATTTACTTAATTAGAGGAAGTGCACGACGTAAATATAAATTAAATCAAAATACCAAATATATATGTAATAAAACAAATCGTTTTTTATAAAATATCTTTTTTTTCTTAACACATAAATCTAATGATTGACACTATTTTCAACACATCTAAGACTCCAAAATTATTTAAGTGCATTTAGGCACAGGTTATCCCTAATAGGTTATAATTTATAGTGTTTGGCATTTTTTTTAAAAATCACTATTTTTTTCTTCTTTTTTTTAAAGAAAAAGGTCAATACACACCCCTAATTTTTTTTTGGATTAAATGACTATATTATTTTTAATAAGTAAATCGATCATATTTTTAAAAATAAAAATGTATGTTAATTAAACATCACAATATAAAAGCACAAAATAAAAATATATTTGAACTTTTAGCAAACAATGGAAAAAACAAAAAATTATCCTAAACATAGTAATTCAAATAGTTTATTTCTTTTATAAAAAAAACTTTAAACTTTTAAAAGCAATTTTTAAAAATATTTTAAACATAATGCTCAAAGAAATTGGTGTTTCCTCTAAAAAATAGGCACTTGAGTATAATTTTTTTACATTGGATTTTGAAGTTTTCAATTTGTATTAAAGAAATAATATTTATTGTTTACTTATGAAAACACGAGAGAGAAATTCTCTATTGGATAGAGAAATATCTGTATAAAAAATAAAAGAAAAATGTGTAATATATAAAAAATGATGAAGACTGTTTCTGATTTAATATGCATTCGGCAGTTCATGAATTTAAAAGAGAGAGAGAGAGAGAGAGAGAGAGAGAGGGGAAGAAGAAGAAGATAGAAAGAAGATAGAAGATGAGAATTAGTATGCAACGGATGAGCATGCAATGATCACTCTGTGTACCTAACAAAGCAATGAAATAATATTATATTATTTAGTTATCATTTAGATTAATTCTTCCCATATAACTTTTCCTTATTGTATACAATAACTATCGAAAAATTAATATGCAAAGTAAATGATTAATATACATACAAAGTAAATGATTAATATATATACAAAGTGAATGACATTAATTAGTAAGATGGCAAATCATAAGTTATATCTGCGACTTCTCTAAAGATCACTGAATAAACTAATTCTATTGCTTATGCACGATAGATTCTTATACGGAAGAGAGCAAAAAAATTATGGGCAATATGGAAGTGAGAGCAAAAAAAAAATTCAAAAATCTAAGCATTAACTAATATAGCTTATGTATTTGTAATTTGGAAATCTCGCAAGAACTAATATGGCAACCTTTTTTACACTTTCTTATTTAAAGTTTTGCAGGTATATAAATCAATCAAATTTATATTTAAGATTTGAAAATCAATTCAAAAAATTTAAATATTAAGACTTGCTAATATTGATAGATAGCCACCCCTAAATTTTACTTTTCAAGAAAAATGTCTATACGCACTCCTAATTTTTTGGGTCAAATGACTATTATTTTTAATAAAAAATTCAATTATATTTTTAAAAATAAAAATGTAATTTGAAGATATTATAAAAAATGAAAATTATGATCTAAAAATAATTTTTTCCATGTAATAACATTTTCGAAAATCTAGGCATTAACTAATATAGCCTATGTATTTGCAATTTGGATGACCTATGTATTTGTAATTTGGAAATTTCGCATTAACTAATATGTCTCTTTCCTTGTATTTTCCTATTTAAAGTTTTGTAAATATAGAAATCAATCGAATTTATATGTTAAGATTTGAAAATCAATTCAAAAAATTTAAATATTATTGGAAATCTCACATAAAATAATATGGTCTCTTTCTTTGCACTTTCCTATTTAAAGTTTTGCAGATATAGAAATCCATCGAACTTACATGTTAAGATTTAAAAATCAATTCAAAAAATTTAAATATTAAGATTTGATAATATTGATAGATAGCCAATCAAGAATTTTATAAATAATTTTAAAAACATTCTAAATTTGGATTTAGTAATTTTAAATAATATATTTGATTATTAAAAACATAAATTACTGATTTTGAAACTATCTCATAACCCGCCACGCGAAGAGAAAAGAACGTTTTAAAATAATATATAATATAAATTGTAATTGGAAATAGCATCCGTCCTGGATTAGGTCGCACTTTCTAATTGGAAATAGCATCCGTCCATTATATGACAGCCGAAAATCTCAGTTTAGACTTTAGATTAAGAAGGAAAACTTGGACCGGTTTTTAGGAAAGTAAATAAAATCTTTTGATTGACCCACTTTACTAAACATAGGATTTTATTTGTTCAAAAACACCTAATAATCTGGTGTAATTAGATTGATCCACTTTACTAAATATATGAAGTATTTTGTTCAAACACACCCAATGATCTGGTGTAATTGGATTGACCCACTTTACTAAATATAGGAATTTTTTTGTTCAAGCACACCTAATAATCTGGTGTAATTAGATTGATCCACTTTACTAGATATAGGAAGTATTTTGTTAAGAACCCACCATCCAAAATAGAAGCACGGTTTTGCCGGACTGAGCAGAAATAGATCGTGTGGTCACAAAAATGGGTATCAAACCAATGTATAAATATAGAGATGATTAGAATGATCAAATCATTTTCCAACAAGCCTCTGGCTTTATTTTCTTTAATTCTTTAGTTCAAAAAGGCCACGAAATGTCGTCCCCAAGAACAATAGATGTCAAGATTGTGTTATTTGTGGGGCTAGCTGTGCTCTTTTGCGGGGCCAGAGGCGCTCGTCGTGGCCTTCATGCCGACAATGGTGTTAAAGTTTTCGATGTTGCCCAATATGGTGCTGTAGCCGACGGCAAGAGGAATTGCGCTCCGGTGAGTTTGGCTCTAGATAAAATTAGGGTCCGATTGACAACTTAGTCTTTTTATAGAGAAATTTTTGTATAGTACTACATGGTATGTTTATTTGGTATTTCACAATTAATCAAAATCTATCAACATATCTTTTTTAAAAAATTTGATTAGTTGTGGTGTACCAAATAAGCATGTCACGTCATACCATTGAGGAATACAAAAAAAATTTCCTTTTTAGGTTTTTGGCTAAAAAAGTTAAAAGGCTAAACTTATATGTTTGTCAAAAACGTAGAACAACTAAAAAATCAATATGTCAAATCGAAATACTAATTCTCAGAATATTCTATTCAAACACCCACAAGATTTAAAATAAAAATCTTATTTATAACTTTTTACAACCATTACCAACTATGTATAATTATCAATATTAAATATATAAAATAGTAAAATTGTTCACTCTGAATAAAAAGTAAAAAAAATAGTTTTTTACTCCAACAACTAATTTTAAAAAAGCAACGTTAAAAACTAAGTTACCAAACAATTTACTTTGAACGAAATTTTATCTTTTTAGTTAAAAACATACCCAAAAAAAAATTAACTTTTAAACTAGTTGTCATTTTTAACTCTACATATTCAGAAATAGTTCTAGAATTTAAAACTCGGATTCATTTGAATATATGTTGAAATTTAGCCTTCCCTCCAGTCCACTGGAGGGATGACAGAGACTGTTGGTTTATTGTTTGGTTCTATAATTGATTTGTTTTGATGATTTGAACCATTTAAAGTGAGGGTGAATGTGAATGCAGGCATTTATACAAGCATGGAATGCGGCGTGCCATTCAAAAGGGGCAGCAAAGGTGGTTATTCCGGCGGCGGCTGGGTCTTATCTGTCTGGGGAAGTGCTCTTCACGGGACCATGCAGTTGCGCCAAGCCTTTAACCGTTGAAGTTCAGGGAAACGTATTGGCTGAAACCGACCTGAGCGAGTACCCTAATGGCCAGTGGTTCACCGTTCAGAACGTTGATGGTTTACAAATTACCGGCGGAGGAACTTTTGACGGCCAAGGCCAAACCGCCTGGCAATATAATTCTTGTGGTCACCAGGCTATTTGCGAATCACCTCTCCCACCTGTAAGTACCCCTTACCTCCTCTTCTATTTTCAACTATAAGTAATTCTGTAAGGCCCTGTTTGGATCGCCGCACAAGAGGGGGATTGAATTGGATTAAATCGTGTGGGGCCCATTACATCAGATTTTGTCGCTTAAAATGTTTATCTCGCGTTTGTATCGCGAGACTATACTGAATAGTCCGCCAAACTATGGATTACTAATATCATATTCATAATATTAATAATACCTGGTCTCATTATATTATTATTATTATTATTATTATTATTATTATTATTATTATTATCAGGTTACATATTTTTTTCTCTCCTATCCAATCTAATATAGAATACCAAATGAGTCTCATAGTATTATTATGAATTTAGAAACTTTATTCAGAATTCTAAATGAATTATTCATATTTGCTTAGATTTCGTTTGTTTCAATGGAAAACAATTTTACTTCTATGTATTTAGTTGTGGCTTTAAAAAATAACGGTGTTACTACATTTCTATTCACTTGACCAGTCTTATAAAATCTATTTTTATTTAGTTATTGAGGTATATGTAATAGAAATACCTTTGAGAATACTAAGTAGCATTTAGTTTTTAACTTCTAAGTTCTAGTTTCTTAAACAAGCTACAAGTTAAAAGTTAATTCTTTTAAACACTATTAATTTTTAATTCTTTTAAACATTATTTTTTTCAAATATTATCAATTTCTATTGTACATTATAATTACTTTCTCACCTATAATTATACTCTTTTAAAACATAATTAGAGATAAATCCATCCTGAAAGATGTATTTAGAGATAACTTATATATTTTTTTTGATTTAGGAATAACTCTAAATTTAATTTTTTGGTTTAGGGATAACTCCAGATGAAAATGAGGATTCTCGTTTTGAAAATGATGATTACAAAGGAGAAAATAAGGATTCTCATTTTGATGAAGCTATCCCTAATTAAAAACTTATGTGAAAACTATCCCTAAGTAATCAGTTATGATAAGAACTAACCCTAATTGCCTTTTTTAACTAAAAATTAAAAACTAAAAACTAAAACAATGCCAAAAACAACCATTTTTTTTTTCCACATAAAAATGAAATCTGACGTAAGTTTGTTGACTTCGTCTTCTCGATGCAGTCCATGGTGTTCGACGGAGTAAACAATTCCGCTATTCAAGGGATTAATCTCATGAACAGCAAAGGAACCCACCTTAAAATCCGCGGCAGCCACAACATCACGTTCCAAAACCTCAACATAACGGCGGCAGCGGGGAGCCCAACCGAGGGCATCCACATAGCCCAGTCCGACCTCGTCACCATATCCAGCAGCGCCATTAAAGCCAGCGAAGGCTGCATCTCCAAGGGTGATGGTGTGCGTGATATTGCGATCTCCGCTCTTCATTGTCTCTGACTCTCCCCGGCCTCGACGTCAAATAAACGCCGCCAAATGTATTGTCGCCATGTTCAGTTAAGATAGCGATGTACAGAGCTTTGGAGAATATTGATAATATTAACCGTTCGATCACTTTCATACATTTTAAAACACATGATTAATTGCACATTACTAATAATTACCGATAAAAACATATTTTACTTTTTAAAAAAAAGTAAATTAACGCATGTTTTTAATGATTAAAAAACAATAATTTGTGATTGAATTTATTGAAATACGTGGCCATGTTTGGGATAATTGATTATTTATTTATTTGATTTTGTTTATTTTGTTTTTAAAGATTTTTTTTTTCATCATTTAGTATGCTTTTCGACTTCTCCATCGGGAGGAACCAAAAACATAATTTTCTTAATGGTATTATGTAGCACGTTTAATTATTTGGTATCTTACAATCAATCAAAATCTATTAATACATCTTTTAGAAGAAAGATCACATCAGTTTTGATAAATTTTGATTGGTTGTGAGATATCAAATAAATATATCACGCGGTACCATTGAGATATACAAAATTTTCTCCATATAAAGATAGCTATTGTGTCAAAATTATAGTAAAACGTAGGTTGTCATAAATTATAACTTGTAGCAGAAGTGTAGTGTTTGATAAAAATTATAACTTGTAACTAAAATTATTTTTAAAAAAATATGTAGTTTGTAGTATATAAAAGTTGCAAGTATATGAAAAAAAAATTATAATTTAAGTCCATTTGGTCATGGATTAGAATAGATTTTTTTAAAATTTAATTATGTGGAACGAAAAATCTTTGGCCCATTTTATGGGCCTTTTTATTAGTTACTTTATTAAGATTTAAGACTTATAATTTTTATCGAATCTTATTATTGTGAAAACTGAAATAATTTCGTGACATATCTTTAGTTTTGCATGAACCTGTTAGAATTTTGGCCTTGTAACGGTAGAATTCATGGCTGAATTCATTGGTTCCTTTTGTAACAGTCACACCATTCAATTGCCCCATTCATTTCTGTTTAATTGTGTATTTATTTCCGAGTTGTAATCGTTGGATCCCACAATTCTATATAAGAACTCGGGCCTCCAGATTACATAGGAGATACAAGATTTGGACAGTATTTTTTAGGAAAGAGATGAACAGTATTTTTTAATATGTTAAGAATTGCACTAACAGATCTGTGATATCAGATTTGGACTAACGTTTGTTTGTTGAAACTGGTTTGGAAACCTGAACTGCGAAATAAACAAATTACCATTGCTTGAAGGAGATCTGATCGACTACAGCCGTAGGCAGCTGTGCGCGGCTGACCTGTGAAATGTAGACTGGTTCAGCCTCCTTTGGAGCCTGAACAGTCACTTTTGGGGACTCTTGAACCTCTATGTCGTACTGAGAGTACTTGTTGGGCTGTGGCCAGAGGCAGCCGTGCGCGGCTGACCTTACATTGGCTTGGAGGATTGGCTTGCTGAATAGCCCTTGGTGGTTTAGAGACTAATCATCATTTTTGTTACAGGTCAGCTTTAGTTGCTAGCCAATCATGTCTGCTAGACAAGTGCATTGACTGCTCAGCCAGATGCATGGCGTGCTCAACTAATGTTTGTCGACCTTTACAGTGCTAATCAGCCTACTTGTACATCGTTGGTTTCTGGTCAGCTTGCCTTCACTTTGTTGGTCAACCTTCTGACTCGATGTTTGCTGGTCAGCTACTGATCAGTATGCTGGTTCGGGCTCTAGTGTTTGTCTTGTTCCTGATCAGCTGTTACTGCTTAGTTCCATTACTGCTTGGTTCTATTACTGCTCAGTTCCTGATCAGCCATTACTACTCGGTTCCTGATCATCCAGTACTGCTCAGTTCCTGCCCATTACTGATTAGCATCTACTTAGGTCTGATCTCAGACTGGACAGATCAGCTTATAAGTACTTGCGACGATATAGAGAGAAAAAGATGTTGATGCTAATTTGGTAGCACTTGCTATAAGCAATTATGCATACCACCTAGGGGCACTGCCCCTAAGAACCTCGCTAGGGGGCACAGTCCCCTAGAACCCCCACCAGGAGGCGCGCCCCCTAGGACCCCGCTGCATGTTATTTCGAGCTAGTGATCGTGTGTTAGGGATTAAGTTTAGATTGCTAATCTATTCTTATTGTCGATATTGTTAAGATCTAATGTGTGAATTGATCTTATTTTAGTAAAACATGTCGATTAGAGGCATGCTACTCCAGCTGCTCAAGCTGCATGAGCTGCACAAACTGCTCCAATGCATGGTATTGCTACTATTCCACTGTCTCACATGGATAAGCCAGGAAAGTTTGGAGGAGGAGTGGACTTTAAGAGATGGCAACAGAAGATGATGTTCTATCTCATTATCCTGAATCTGACAGGATGCCTGACTGAGGAAGCCCCAGTTGCTAATGAGAATGCCGACACTCAGAAGCTAATGGTAATAAATAATTGGGAGAATGCCGATTATCTGTGTAAGAACTATGTTCTGAATGCTCTAGATGACTCGTTGTATTTTGTTTTCAATGAGGCCAAAGCTGCTAAGGAACTGTGGGAATCCTTAGACCAGAAATAGAAGATTGAGGGTGTCGGGTCCAAGAAATTCATCGTGGGCCAATTCCTTGATTATGTGATGAAGGACTCAAAACCAGTGACGGTTCAAGTCCAAGAGCTTCAGATTCTTATCAATCAGATCAAGGCAGAAGGGATGTCACTGAGTGAAACATTCCTAGTGGCGGCAGTCATCCACAAGCTTCCTGAAACATGGAAGGAATTCAAGAGTTATCTAATGTTCAAGAACAAAGAGATGACTCTAGAAGCTCTGTTCTTCAAGCTGAATGTTGAGGAAGAGAATCGAGCAAGGAGTAAGAGCACAAAGTTCAACTCTAACATGGCCAATGTGATGGAATACGACAACTCTTCTGGTGGGAAGAATAGTATGAATGACAGGCGTGCCCATAGACGGTCAAACAAGAAAGATGGTCGAAAGAAACATAATATGGGACCAAGAGGCCGTATTGCCAAGAAGCAGAAGGAGAAATTTCAAGGAAAATGCTTCAGCTGTGATAATTTTGGGCATCCTGCTTTAGAGTGCAAGAATCCGAAGAATCCCCAAGCTCAAGCTCATATGGCAGAGGCAGTTGCAGATGCCTTGCATATTGATCTCTCGATCATGGTTTCTGAAGTAAACTTGGTAGGCTCGAACCCACAAGAGTGATGGATAGACATGGGGGCTACTCGTCATGTCTGCTGTGACAGACAAATATTCAACACTCTTGAATTGGTGATCCATGGTCAGAAACTGAACATAGAAAATTTAGCTACCTCAAATGTGTTGGGGCAAGGACAGGTGATCCTCAAGATGACCTCAGGAAAAGAGTTGACATTGAATAATGTGCTCTATGTGTCAAACATTCGGAAGAATCTGATTTTTGGGTCTCTGTTGAGCAAGCACGGTTTCCAGATGGTCTTTAA
>JAULLH010528290.1:0-11184 GCA_035668455.1 Sarracenia alabamensis
CCTCGGTTTTTAAAATATTAAGTGGGAGAAGAGTTTATTCACGGATAAATCCTACGGTCTCCATTATACATTCGTTGGAGATGTAATTTTAACTCGCGTGCCGACCTCACTGGTCTCCCCAAGGAATGGTTAAAATTATGGTATCTCTGGAACGAACCTCTGGCTAGGGTTAATTTGAAATCTAGTGCAAAGTTGGGCTCGCACACACTGAGGTCGAGAATTTGACACGGGATTTTCAAATTAAGTACAATGGTTATACACTTAACCGGTGAATAAAAATATCCTCCCTAAGGAGTCACTGTTTTTATTTACAGGAACCAAAATAATTGGTTATTTAATAGAATATATCTAGAAATAAAAACATGTTAGTCCTTAGGTCATTAACGGGTTAGACATCCACACTATGGGACCTGATTAGTTGATGTGATTCTGGGTGGATTGTTTTTATTGTGATATTTTTCTCAAAGGGAGTAATAGACTGACATGTCTTACCAGACAGGGATTGATTAGTAGACGTCCACACTACGTGGCCTGCTTAATCACAAAGGATTCGGGCTGCCAATAATTCTTTTAAAATTAAAATGTTAGGGAACCCTAAATTTTTCAAAAGAATTAAAAAATTTTCTCTTTTGTTTCTAAAGATTTAATATGAGATCATTTAATCCACTTGCGGCGATTATCAAAGATCACAACTTAACTGCACTAAATTTTATTACATGGAAACGGGACCTCGATATAGTGTTGACTTCAGCCGATTATAAGTTCATGCTCAGTGAGCCTTGTCCTCCTGCTCCAAATAAGGAAACTCCAGAATTGGATGTTTGTTATTATGAGTTATGGAAGAAGGCTGATCGGATGGCAACTTGATACATGCTGGCTTCTATGTCGAACGTGTTGCAATGCCAGCATCAATCCATGGGATCTGTAGCTGACATCATGCTTAACCTCACAAAAATGTTTGGTGAGTAAGGTCGACTAGCAAGGTAGGTGGTCATGAAGGCTCTCATGAACACGACTATGGCTGAGGGTACACATGTGAGGGATCACGTTATGATGTTGATCAATCTTTTTAACGAGTTGGAGGTCCTTAGAGCTGAGATCGATGGGGAAACCCAGATTGATATGGTGCTCCAGTCTTAGACTGATTCCTTTAATCAATTCCACATTAACTATACTATGAACAAACTTAATTTTTCTCTGACATAATTATTAAAAGAACTACATGCAATGGAAGGTGTCATCTCCAATTCATCCCATGCATTTGTTGCTGAAAATGATTCATCTTTTAGCCGAAAGACAGTAAGAAGAAGAAGAAAGATCAACAATAGGTAAATGCTAAGAGGATTGGCAAGGCTAAGCCATCCGTTACTGGTGGCCTAGGTTTACACGTCACACCTTTTTCTAAAGAGAAAGAAGAAGGTGTGTTTGCTTAGTGGTTAATCGCAAGTAAACCATTGTTTATTTTATTTAATTAACCAAGATTTACAATAGACTGGGTTGTATGTAGTAAGTCCAGGGTTGATCCCATAGGAAAAATGAGGTATTTTGTTTAAAGAAGATTTAAAACATTTAATTTAAGAAAGCGAGTAAATCTTGGATTTTGGTGAGTTTGATTTTAAACTATAAACAAAAAGTAATTTAGATAATTTATGAGAAAGGTTCCACCTCAAGCTTAGATTCCACCGTTCATTGATAATCTAGTTTTGATATAGTTCCTACCTTACTTAATTTTGAATCAGATTAAATCCTATCGTGGCAAGACCAATGTGGATATCCAAGAAAAATAGATTTTGATTTCAACAAGGCATACCCTATCCAGAGAATAGCGTATCTCAGATTCTACTTTCAAAATCCCGAACTACCAATACGGCATAGTCTATCCAAGATTACGGTCAGTCCGGAGCACGGCCCGTATATCCATGGCATAGGCTATCTCAAATTTGCATATTCGATCAGTTAAAACAATCATGCAACACTCATTTAATGCAATCACAGAAAGATCAAACAGGAATATAATTAATTAGAAAAATGACATTGTTGCATAACAATCTGATTACAAAGCATAAATAAAGTACAAAATTAATCTACTCCTATGTTACCAAATTGCGGCTTCATCGTCACCCGAGGTGGAGGAAGGGACTTAGCCACTCATGGTTGGGCTGAGCTCTGTCATCAAGTTGATGTCAATAGTCATCGGCATCTCCTCGGCGAGGTTCAGACCTTCCAAAGGTGACTTGGCCCGGGTGGCCGAAACTACTAACTACTAAACTACTAGAGAAGTTGATCCAATACTCAATGACTGAATGAATAAAAAGGTTTATAAAGGGTCCTATTTATAGTGTTCCGAAATCTCAAAATTAGCAACTTCTGGCACGAGGTGTTCAGACGGTGAACGTATGGCGTCCAGACGGAATTGCGTGGGACACACGTTAGTTTCCTGTTTTGGAGCGTTTGGACGGTCGGCGACTAGGGTCGGCACAGAACTTGCTTGGGCATTATGGTGGATAGCCTCAGGATGGTCGGCTATATTGCGTCGGGACGGTCATGGTGTCAGGACGGTGGAAGAATGTCGTCCGGACAGTGAAAGCATCAGGACGGTGAATGAAGAGCGTCCGGACGGGAATTACAGGTTCTGTTGGTCTTTGTTTGGTTGTGTTGATTTTGTTGTTAAAGTGGCTATTTTATGGCTGTTTTGCATCACTCCTCCAATTCCTATATTTTACACAAAAACACTACAAAAACATATATTAGATAACAAAAAGGAGACTAACTTAGTGTAAATTAACAGGTCTAAATCGTCACTTTTGAGTGCCGATCAATAAACCAGAGATCAATGATAATAAAATACATAAAAGCATGGCTTTTAAGTATACTATCCTAACAATCTTCCAATAAAACCAGTTAAAAGTTTGGGGTAAATTAAAATTTGATTTCGATTTTGGGTCCTATGAAATTACTGTTTGTGTTGGCCTCGAAAGGTGTCATCCCAATGCTCGCCTGAAAACTGTTGTTGTATGCGAACTCCACAAGCGGTAAATGATCCTCACAAGATCTTCAGAAGTCAAGTATACACGCGTGAAGCATATTCTCTAAGATCCGGATACTGCGTTCCGACTAGCCGTCAGTCTTCATATGGAAAGTCGTGCTCATATGAACCTGAGTATCAAACGCTAACTATAGGCTCTGCCAAAGAAAAGCGAGGGTCTCGATCTGAAACGATGGAGACTGGAACCTCATGCAGACGAACAATCTATGAAAGGTATAACCTACTCAATAGGTCCACTAAAAACATAAGTCGGATAGAGAGAAAGTGAGTAGACTTGGTCAATCGGTCGACGACCACCCAAACCGTATCGTACTTCCTCGGTGAAGCCGGAAGCCCCGTAATGAAATCCATCGTGATGTGTTCACACTTTCACTCGAATACTGGAAAAGGCTGTAGCATGCCCGCAAGTCTCTGGTGCTCGGCCTTTAATTGCTGACAAGTAAGGAAACGTGCCACGAACAATGCTACATCCTTCTTTATACCCCTAAACCAAAACTACCTGTGCAATTCGCGATACATCTTGGTGCTGCCCGGATGCACCACATGCCTAGAATGATGGAACTCATATAGTACATCAGCTCGGCATGACTCAGGTACAAAAATTCTGTATCCCAAACTCAAGCTCTGGTCAGAGTGGATAGTCAATCCACTCGCGTCACCACCCGACAGAATCTGATCTCGGTAGTCCCGGCTCTCTACGTCAGACAGCTGCCCATCAACAACAGGAGTAAGAAGTGTCAGGTGTAGGATAACTGAAAATAATGTAGCTCTTGCATTATATCCACTAAGTTGGATATCGAAGGAGCCTAGCTCCGTATCATAACACACTCTCTAACCGCAACACTCGCAAGAGAAGAAAAGAACTTTCAACTAAGGGCATCGGCCACCGTATTGGCCTTCCCCGGGTGATATGTAAATCAAAGTCGTAATCATTAAGGAACTCCATCCAACGTCGCTGCCGAAGGTTGAGATCCTTCTGTGAAAAGAGGTAGCGCAGACTCTTGTGATCAGAAAAGACCTCAAAGTGCTCGCCATAAAGATAATGCCTCCACAGCTTCAACACAAAGACCACTGCCGCCAACTCCAAATCATGAGTCAGGTAGCCCCTCTCGTGCGTCTTCAACTAACGAGAACCATAGTCCACAACTTCGCCGAGTTGCATCAATACGTAACCTAAACTCTGAAAAGAAGTGTCACAGAAGACAGAATAACCGAGTCCCCGCTCTGGGACAATCAAGATGGGAGCACTAGTCAATCGAGTCTTCAACTGCTGAAAGACGGACTGGCACTGATCACTTCAGATAAAAGGTATACCCTTTCGGGTTAGACGAGTCATAGGACCTACTAGACAAGAGAAATCCTCAACAAACCGCCGGTAGTAACCCGTAAGGCCTAGGAAACTCCAGATCTCATACGCGTTCCTTGGTTGCTACCACCCCAACACTGCCTCTACCTTGAAGGAATCCACTGCCACTCCTCCAGATGAAACTACATGACCATGAAACTTCACCTTTTGGAGCCAAAACTCGCATTTTTCGAATTTGGCATACAAGCGATGCTCCCGTAATAACTGTAGAGAGATCCTCAGATGATCCTCATGCACCTCCATCGAAGGGGAATAGATCAAGATGTCGTCCATAAACACGACAACAATCTGATCAAGGTACTGATGGTATATGCGGTTCACGAGATCCATGAACATTGCCGATGCATTCGTCAAGCCAAAAGGCATAACCTAGAACTCGAAATGACCGTAACGCATTCGGAATGCCGTCTTTGGGATGTCCTCCTCCTTGACCCATACCTGACGATAACCCAATCACAGGTCTATCTTTGAGTAGCAAGTCGCTCCTCGTAACTGGTCAAAAAGGTCATCAATCCTAGGCATAAGATACTTATTCTTAACCATTACCTGGTTAAGCTTCTTATAATCAATGCATAAACGTAAGGACCCATCCTTATTGTTTCGTAAACAAGGCTGGTGCTCCCCACCGTGAAGCACTACGGCGTATGAAACCCTTCTCCTGAAGCTCCTCAATCTGGACCTTAGCTCAACCAATTCTGCAGGAGCAAAAAAACATGTAGCCATATATATGGGGGCTGTCCCCGAACGAATATCTATAGCAAACTCAACCTCCCGCCGAGGTGGCAACTTGTACAGGTCCTGAGGCAAAACATCAGGGAATTCACCAACGACAGGAGGGTACTCAACATGAGTAAGATTACCATCATCAATGAGCAAGGCAGAAATAAGGATGCTAAGGTCACCGCCATCTAACGCGTGAAAAGGTGATGGTACGATACCGTCGTCCCGGTCACCCGTCAAAGAGGGATAAACTCCCTTATGAGTGAAAAAAGACAACCTCCGTTAATCACAATCAATATGGGCTCGGTAAGCAACGAGCCAATCCATGCCCAAAATGACATCAAAAGCGTAGATATCAAGGATAATAAGATCAAACAACAGAGTGTGATCGACAATCTGTATCTCGCATCCCCTACAGATCCACCGTAAAGTTGCTTCATCACCGATTGGTGTCTCAACACATAAGGTACTACCTAAGGGCTCCATGCTTAAACCCAACGTTGTAGCAAAAGATAGCGCAATAAAGGAATGGGACGCCCTTGTATCGATGAGGACCCTAGCCCAAGAATGATATATAAGGAGTGTATCTTTCATCACAGAAGTGCTCGTCGGAATCTTCACTACTCCCAATGCTGATGTTGGTGAATCGGGGTCTGGTAATACAAACATGCGACCAAGAGTCATACGCTGCTATATGCCCATATCCCTCGATCTCTAGGATCTTGCCGGTTATCATGGACCTGGTACAGAACGTATGAGCTATGGTGCCAAAGGTTACTGCTGTGACTGTGAAGCCAACCACGATGGTGCGGTTGACAATCCCTGACCAGTCGCTCTCTGCGGGCAGTCCCTGCTGATGTGGCCCTCCCGTCCAAATAGGAGCCCAACCAAACTTTAGCCCATGAAACTATTTTATGCAGAAACTTGTATAGAAAATATACATAAAAAGGTATCTCTAACCATGTGGTCACACCCCAAACATTGAACAAAAATAAAACCATTTTCAGGTCTTCCAGGAAATGGGGGACCGCTCGAGCGGACCCTCCAACTGCTCGATCATTGGATGGTAGAAGTTTTTTTTTTGGCTAAAAAGTGAGTATTTGTCCCAAAAATATATTTTCACTCTTTTGTTACAAAACACCTAAAACTAATAAGTTCAAGGTTTAGGGAAGAGGAAATAACAAAGAAAACTCCTTTGACTTTAAATTGTTGTTAAAAACTAAAAAGGTAATAGTTTTCCGGAAACCATCCAAATCAACCTAGCATGCTTTTCGGTGAATTTTAAAGATGACCAAACGGCCCCCAATCTTTCCATCTGGTACATCCACCTCACAACAAATATCACATGTATACGGGAAAAATATAAAACTAGAAATCCGAGACTCGAAACCCCGAAATCACAAAGCCTAAAAACTGAAGGTACATATGGTAAACTTAGAAAAGTTACATGTTTATCTCTCTAAAAACACTAAGCGTTAAAACATGTTTTAAACAGGTACATAAGTTCAAACGAAGTACAAACATGCAAAAGGGTCTGCCAAGATATCTAGTGGCTACCGCAGCTCAGTCCATGATTCCTTTACCTAAATCACCTACGTGTTTTTAGAAGACAACGTGAGCCCATGGCTCATAGGAAACAAGCTATCCTGGAACTAAGCAAGATTTATGTGGATGACATGCCATATGCATATACATACAGCTAATAACACTAACATCTGCAGTTATATCACAATCCAAGAACATAGCGAAGGTATAGTTGTGTAAGGGAATAAGATCATACAAGTGCAGAATGGATATACAGAACAGGCGTAACCCACACCTATAGTCTCACCCGACTACCCCAAAGCGCGTACTCCAACATCTCCAACCTCCAACTTCCGACCAAAACCAGGGCCAAGGTGTCATGAGAGTGTCGACCCATAATAAACACCCATCTGACGTCAATCCGAAAATCAATGCCAGTCAGCATGCACACCTCTTCGATGCCGATCCGAAATCGACACCCACCATCACATAGATGGTAGATGGGACCTCTAAGTCACCTCTCAAAGGTACCAAGATCAACCATCGCTCCACACCAAACCTATTGCCTCAATACCTCTCTCAAGAGTATCTCTCGCGTCAATAATACTATAACAGGTAAAGTAGCGGGGAAAAAAGCAATGGTGTTATGATATGCACAAGTATATCTCCACAACCGCAATGCTAACACAATTACCACGAATAGACAGAAAACAAGAATACAGCACTAACAAGGAAAAAAGTTTATCCCACAACCATCCTATATTCAGTAAGCTGTAATCGGAAACTCCTAACATAAACATGGAATAAGAGAGTTCACCTCAAGTACAAGCTTGAAGGATTGACGAATACATATCCAAATTGAGACCTCGATACAACCCCAAACCAATACCATATGCTCAACAGCCCTAACTTTCATCCAAGCAAACAAGCACGACAATAGAAGGGTTGTTTAAGCGGATGCATGTTTGAGATCGATGGAAGTCTTAACGAGTCACATATTTCACCAATTTTAGAGAAAAAGCACCAAAACCTATTTCCTTGTGCAAAAGTTACCCAAACAGTTTGTACACAATTGTTGCTATAACCGTTCGTTTTACGAACTGAAAACTTCGGCAAGCGACAATCTCAATACAAGTCAAGGAAAAGAAAACACTTTTCAAAAATTGACTTTTTAAACTCGATAAAAGCCCATATATGTGATTATCGCTTTGTACACATTTTGGGCAATAAACATTCTAATCAAAATCTCAAAAGATACGTTTATTCACGACATGATAAGCATCAATAATAACTAAAAAGTTTTCGAAAGTCCCTTGCTTCGAGACCAGCAAAGTACAATATAAGCGAGAAAAGTATGAAATCTAGCATGTCTACCATAAATACTAGAAATTAACCATACATATAGCGTAGGAAGTTCACGAGTAGGTTGAATCTTACCTCCCAAGAATATTTAAATAAGAAAAGCCCAAAATGAAGGTGGCTTAAAGTGGCTAAAACAGAAATTGGTCCGGTGAACGCGTAGCCCTCATTCTCCTGATCGAGCGTACGGTATCAGATTTGACCAAAAGCTCCAAGAATTGCCAAAGCCCAAGCCCTAGGTACTCCAGCAAGTTTCCAGAGAGAAGGGAGAGCTAAAAGCCTGAATCAAAAGATGGTAACTATTGCGCTTGAGCGCTAGTTAGTTGTAACAGAGACTCGGAAAAAGATGGAAAACAATACGAGTTTCGGCCCAAAACCACGAAATTTTCTCAGATAACTTATAAAAACCCAACTCCCATAACCATATGGTGGTTAACCCAGAACCCGTGAGGAACGAATCCAAATTTAAAATACCGTCAATGAATAAGTACTTTAAGTATGGAAACCGAATCTTCAAAACAAATGAAAGAGGCCTACAACCGAGGGTCAGGTTGTTACAGATCAAATGACCATGATAACTTCCATCCGAACGCATGACCCATTTCGTCCGGACACTACGCACCAACACTGTTGCGATAAACGACCACTTTCTGTCAGGACACAAATGCCCAATCCCGTCTGAATGCACGACCAATCCTGTTCGAATGCACGGCCATCAGGTCGTAATCCAAGAAGGACTCCAACTTCTGAAAAACCATAAATAGACCCCACCCACCCCTAGATTCATCACTCAAGTCCTCGGACTAAAACTCTTCTACTTCTCCCTAATTATACTTCTGCCTCTACTAAGCCAGTACTGGAAGGTTTGAGCCACGATGAGGAGCTGTCGATGCTAGCCGACATCTACTCGAAGATGGTTTTAACCCCGACCATGCGTGGCTAAGTCTCTTTTCTACCCCTGGTTCAGATGAAGCCCGAGTTTGGTAATTTAGGAGTAGATTAATTTAATTATTTTATTTTAGCCTTTTGTAATGGATTCGTTATGCAACAATTATATTCCACGACATATTTGATCATTGGAAAATTCCTATTTCTCTAATTTAATTAATATTCTATTTAACCTTTCTGTGATTAAATTAAATGAGTATTGCATAACTGTGATTTATTTAATTCGAGATTAGATATGAGATATTCTATATCATGGATAACATAAGTCGTACTCCGGATGATACATGCTATAATCTTGGATAGGATTTGCCTTATTTAATATTCAGAGATTTTAATTGTTCACATGAGATATTTTATGCTATTGATAAGACGGATTACACTCCGGATAGTCCGTGCCAATATATTAGATAGAATATGCCGTGTTTACATGTAAATCTATTTTTCTTGAATTCCATACTAGTCATGTAATAGTAGGATTTGAATCTTGTAAAAGCTAAGTAAAATAAGAAGTTAATCGAAACAAGAATACTAGATGGAGGTGGATTCTTATCTGAGGTTGATTCTTTCTCATCTGAAATCTCTTAAATCATATATATTAACTTAGTATAATTTTAGAAATAGAAGTAGTTAATTAAATAGTCTTTTAAATACAAAAATCCAAAATCCACTTTAAATATTTTAAGATTGAATAATTTGGAGTATTTTAAATATTTTGGTATAAACTTGTGGTGGAATGACGCAGCTATCAGTTTTCGGTGCCATTGCCGAGGAAAATACAGAAGAAATATTTTTACCATTATTCCATCTAAATATATTTTTCTTTTTCTTTTTTATCTCTGGTTTTCAGATTTTTGCCTTTTCTATTAAAAAATTGAAAATCGTAAAAAAATCAAATCACCGTCTTCCGTTTGGACTTAACTTTTTCCGTCCGGACCCTTTTCTCCCATCCCCATCTGGACGATTCTGTCTTTCCATCCGGATGGTATCCCATCAAGAAGTCACCTAGTTGTTTCTTTTTCTAGTACCAATTCGTATATGTATGGTCACCGCTCCTTACATAGCGACCTGATACCAATTGACCCAGAAATTGAACGCACCTGTAGACTAAACCTAGCAATCATAAGAGCATTCCCTTTCCCCCGATATCCCACACCTTTGCACATAGTCACCATGGATGAAGATCGTAATGCTAATGTCGTTGGAAATCAACAAAATGAACAAGCCGATTAAGTCGATCTACAACTCAAGGTATTGATGGAGTATTACATTCCAACAGCCTACGAGTTTGCCACCTGCATAGCACCTACCAACAATGGGCAAGGCAACTACGAAATAAGACCAAACCTGTTGCAACTACTGCCCCTGTTCCATGGACTCAATAGCGAGGACCCATATAAGTATATTGGCGAATTCTTGGAAATTTGCTCAACCATAAGAATTAACAACTTACCTGAAGAAGGCAAATACCTAAAGTTGTTTCCATTTTCACTTCGAGACAAGGCTAAACATTTGCTCAAATCTTTCAAACCTAACACTATAACAACTTGGGCTAAGCTTCAACAGGAATTTCTCCAAAAGTTCTTCCCAATTGGTAAGACCAATAAGATCTTCCGTGCCATAACAAGTTTCACTCAATTAGACGGCGAGACATTCCACGAGACATGGAAAAGACTCAAGGAGCTATCAAGAGATGTTCCCATCACCAAGTCCCAAAATGGCAGTCAGTTCAAAACTTCTATGAAGGTCTGTTGCCATAATGTCTTCAATATGTTGATGCCTCATGCGGCGGTGCTTTTATGCTTAACAATGAGACAGATGTATGAGACCATCTGGAAAATTTGAGTGAAAGCTCCCAACACCAAGCGTCGGTCTCTTGCACTGAAAGAATGGCAACTCAAAAGACAAGAGGACTTTATGAAGTAACTCAAAATGTTGATCTTTCAAACCAAGTAAAGTCCCTCACAAAAAATATCGATAAGCTGTTAACCACTGGTTTACCAGTAGCTCAACCTCCACCCACCCTACAAGACACCTACGACTTGTGTGCTAGTCCCACACACTTTGTCATTGAGTGTCCTATTGTTGAACAATTCCCTATTTTTGTTCAAGAGCAAGTTAACTCTACTCAAAGATTCGCCCATCCAGGTAATGACCAATATTCCAACACCTATAACCCTGGCTGGAGAAACCATCCCAACTTTGGGTGGAGAAATCAACAACC
>JAULLH010528397.1:0-11180 GCA_035668455.1 Sarracenia alabamensis
AATTACCTACTTATCTTTCCATTTTAATAAAATTGCTTGATTAATTATGCTATATAAAAAATATTTTCCTAATATTTCTTGATTTGTAAAAATCATGCATAAAAGGAAAATACAATAAAATAAAACTATCCGTGTAATTAATTAAAACAAATAAATAAGCAATTAAATATAACGAAAAAAAGAGATAAATAAATATAAGTCGTTACGATCCGGTCCGTTGATTTAATTTTTTAATCCGACGATCCCGGATAAAATATCAAATACTTAGGGTTTATGGAACCCTAATCTAGCCGTCGAAGACCCGATACTCCTTCTTAACCCCCGGGACACCGTCACAGTCTCGAACCACCATTGGAATGCCAGAAAAAGCTAACAGAAACAGTCCAAACAGCCCCTGTGTCTGTCGAAATTCTGGAGCTTACAGCCTGCTTGTTGTCACCGGTTTCTAGGTCCTGTTTGGGTGAATTTTTATTGCCCCCAAACCCTCAAACATTTAAGGTAGGTCGGGGACACAATGAAATTCAACTCCGCAAAAAATCGGGTCGAAATCCGATCTGTAGATACCCCAAAAAAATCACTGAAGCTTCAATTTCCTCTTTCGCGCCCAGTCTTCACGGCCAACTTCGAAAAACAACTCGGACAACTTCCCGTCGTCTTCTTGCAACCCACGACCCGTTGTTGGAAAGCTATCAGGATGAGCTTAATTCTAGCAAGAAAATCGCATCGAAAAAAGTTCCCGAAAGCCCCCAAAACGGGGTCCAAACAAAGTACTTTGGGATTGGTAGAATGCTAAAGCCATCGCTGGTTCCCCTTCTTCTTGCCCATTTTCAATCCTCGTTCGACGTGATTTATGTTACAAGATCGGTACAGAATATAGCATGAAAATAAATGTTACATCGCAAAAATCTATGCCCCATGTAGGAGGCGTGCAACAAATCCCGATTTAAAAACCGTCGGCACACTTCAGTTCTAAGTGATACACAAAATTAAATCCATACATGCATACATACATCCAACCGGCCCGTAACGACAATATCCTGCAAAACCGACGTTAGCACATCGGCTTTTCTTGAAAAAATCATGACCGACTCTAATACCAATGTTGGAGTCGGCACAGTGGAAGTTTTTAAAATAGTTTTGGAACGCGTCTTTCATGAAAAGCCTACAAGGATATCAAGAAGGATAGAATATTACTTATTGAAACTTGTCGAAAAGCTTCTAACATTTCACGTAACGAAAGAGAGACCACCACGCGATCTTCTTACGTATAACCCATGAAAGTCTCGACACCGGCGTGTGGGCACCGATCCGAGTCGAGTCGTTTAGACTTCAACACAATAGAAATTCTCCACCAAAAATTGAAGAACAATTTAAAGAGAGGAAAGGGGGGCGGCGGCTAGGTATATTAGCAAGACTAGGGTTTTTAATTCTCTAATATTTTGTATATATAACCCCCCATGTATTTTAAGAAAATTTACATATATTACTCTCCATAAAATTACCTTAAATATATATATATAATTAAAAACACACACATAGGGCCGACCAAAGGAGAGAAGAGAGAGGGAGAATAAAGCTCCTAAAATCTCTCCTATAATATATCTTTGCCTAATATTTTGCTATGTAAGATATATAGAATATACCTAAACAAAATACAATTAGGCAACCACCATCTCTTAGGGCCGGCCACCTAGGGATTCCCTAGGTGTGCCAAATACCAAAACTGCCTCTGAACATTTAATTTAATACCTCGAACATCCCGGCGATAAATTTGACGATCGAATTAAATTAAATAATAACTGAAACCTACCAAAAACACGTGCGTATAATAGGGCTACGTGAGGGATCACAAGGAAATATAAGACTCAGGCAAACCGTACGAGAAAATCGGACATCCCTAACTCAAGCCCCAAGTTAGATCATTTCTCGCACAAACCAGGACTTATTCCACTAAAGGTCCTTACTGAAATCCTGGCCCTATCACGATTTATGTCTCGAGTTTCCAATTATTAAATGCACTATAGTCTCCACACGTTTAAGATACGGATTCCCGATAATCGATTTATATTACTGACAACCCGGTTCGAAAATCCTCTTTACCTCGCATCCGTACCGCTTAATTTATTTATATGCCGGATCGACTGATCCACTGTGCAGGTTTGGCATAATCAAACTTATAAGAAAAGCACACGAGGGGGGTACACCTCAACCTAAGTCAAAGGTGATTTCCGTCAACTGATTATCAACCATAGGACGAATAACGACAGTACCTAACCAACCGGTCATATTGATCTCGCTATAGAAATCTCAGCCATTAGTGACTCAAAGTACTAAACATTATCCGAATATGGTTCGATCAATCACGTCGGGATTAAGAGTACGTGTAATCCATGATAATATAGGATGTAGATCAGTTCATATAGTCAGTATAGAATTGATCATCCAATTGATCCCACTCAATACATTCCAAGTGTACTAACACATCGAGCTCGAACATCAATTTCCAAAATCGAAATTCGATCCATTCGGCCTAGCCAAGATCAGCTAATATAACTATGTGCTACAACGCTACCAATGGAAAGTCCAGGTCCATTGCGGTTGTGAGCCCACTTATATATTTTTCAGAACCTTTGACCCAATCTTCCCCGCTTCATGCGACGAGTCAAATACTGGACAAAATATATGGACAGTGCATACATACATCACACATACAATAAATATGAAACCGAATATACAAACCATCTCAATTGTTTCTCATTAATATTCTAGGCAACGCAGATAATAAAATACATAAAAGAATGACTTTTAAGTATACTACCCTAATAGTATGGATGGCAATACCAGTTCATTAGATTCATAAAAGTCGATGGGGCATTCGTCACCCCGAATGTCATAACCAGGAACTCATAATGTCCATACCGCATGTGGAAGGCCATCTTAGTGATGTCGTCCTTTCTTACCCTTAACTGGTGATAACCCGACCTTAGGTCAATGCTAGAAAAGCAGATAGAACCCTTCAATTGGTAAAACAAGTCATCGATTTTGGGTATCGGATACTTGTTCTTAATAGTCACCTGATTCAATTTTCGGTAGTCGATACACATCTTCATCGAGCTGTCATTATTTTTAACGAATAATGTCGACTCTTCATATGGTGAAACAATTGGCTATATGAAGCCCTTATCTAGCAAATCTTGAATATGTACTTTCTGCTCCTTTAACTCTGCTAGAGCAATATGATAAGACAATAGGGAAATAAGTGATGTCCTGAGTACAAGGTCATTGCAAAACACTACCTCTCTATGAGGAGGGAGTTCAATCAACTTCTCCAGAAAGACTTCTCGAAAGTCATGTACCACAGTAGGTAGCTCATCTTGAGTTGTACTGTCCTAACTCAAGACTAGAGAAGAGAGCAAAAAGTTAAGCGTCCCGTAATCCGTCGGTCCCGAAGCCTAGGTATCGAGTCGTCTTACATGTCGTCCACAAAACAAATCACATCACCCTCAGGTGTCTTCAACAATACTCTTCGACAATCATAGTCAATACGGGCTTGTTAGGTTATCAACAAATCCATATCCAGTATAACATCGAACGAGTCAATATTCAAGACAATGAAATCGAACACCAAATGGTGACCCATTATCTCTACTTCACAAGCTCTGCACACATGCCTAAATGTCATACTGTGACCCACTAATGTCTCTATATATAGAGTTCTACCCAAAATCTCTATCTCTAACCCCAATACGGATGAAAAAGTAAACGACATAAACGAGTGGGTTGCCCCAGTATTAATAAGGATGCGACCACTAGTGTGGTATACTAAAAGAATACCTTGAATGATTGATGGTCCTGCTCTCATATCTGGTGCTTTTGTTGCAACCGATGTGATAGTCTTGACAAAAGCATATACTCTACCTTAAGTCCAAGCAGTAGCTCCTATCTCGGCTGGTGGTTGCCCCACCAGTTCTGAAGTCGCACTCGATCCACCTGTCGTCTATAAAGTCTTGGCCTATCCATAAGTTTGTTACCCCTGATTTATTGGTGTCTACTATGTGCCAAATTCACTCTTCCAGTTCCCTCTTTAAGGGAAATCCTATCTTATATGCCCATCTTGTCCACACTGGTAACAAGTGGGAGGTCCTCTCTTCTGTCGTTATTGTTTCTCTAGCTAAGTCTATTGTTGTTTCTGCTAACCCCTTAGTGGGTACTCTCTCGCTCGATGTCACGGCTGCTAACAATGGTAGCAGATCATATCCTTATGGTCCTATCATCTAAATGACATGATAGAAAGAGTTCGGCATAGAGTACTGTAACTGTTGTGGTCCCCTCTGAAATGAACTAGCAGCTCTCTGCTTTGGCTTTTTAAACTACTGACCTTCTAACTGTACCCTTGTACTTCCCTATTGAATATGACTCTCTGTAATCCTCTTTGTCTCAGCCAAAACATTATATATAGTCACCACAGCCTCTACCATCTCAGAATATGCCTAGCCTCTCACTGTCGCTAACCTTTCACTGATTGCGGGTCAGAGGCACTTCTCAAATTGCTTATCCCTTAGCTTATTCGTAACGACAATCTCTTGAGCATAATGGGGTATGCTAGTAAACCTTGCTTATACTACACCACAAACAAGCTCCCTTGAATGAGGGAAAGGAACTCATCTCTAAACTGATCTCGAAAAGTTTCAAAAAATACTTATCTAAAAAGATCCGAGTAAATTCTACCCAATTCTTGTCAATTATCATCTGAGAAAATTTCCACCATTCGGTGGCATCTCCCCAGAATTGAAATGAAGCTAGATCCACTCTCAGGTCCTCCTCGACTATACGAATGATGTCAAGGAATCGGGTCACCACCTCCAGCCAGTCCATTGCTGCTCTTAGATCTAACTCCCCAGTAAATGTTGGCGGATTCAACTATAAAAACTCACGCATTGCCATCATGACTTGGTCCTCCTGTTGCCTTGCTCCCACTCTAGTGTTCTCAGCTATGATCCGTATCACCTCTAGCATCTGTAGAGACACATTCACCGCTGCTACCGACACTTGTGGTACAGGAATATCATGTCTCTGTTATACCTAAGGGGTAACGGCTTCCCTTACTACCAGTATTTACGGATTGGCATGATCTATGCCACATCCACGCAATCTCCCTCGTCTGGGCATCATTATCTATATGAAAGAATAAGAATAGAATCATCAATACTAGCTATAAAAGTTCTATCAATCTCATATACTTTATAAATTCCTAACAGTTCATGATTAATAATCATATAAATATATTCACATAACAAGGGTTATCGCTAGGAATAACATGTCATTCCAAAAAACTCTCAAGGATTTCTGATATAAATGATTTTGGCCAAACACCTTTCTCTCCCGAACCCCAAGAAAGTTAACTAGACACCAAAAGACACGTCATATTGTTCACTAAGATTCACCTCTAAACCTATATAACACGTAACACACGTAAGTTTATCTCAATCACAAAAACATGCAAACATACAATAAATGCATTGTCAAGCACACAAACTCTCACACAGTAGGCTACATATTTCCCCAGTTTCAAAGTATTTGAACCATGCTCTGATACCATGTTGTCACACCCTGACTTAGGTGATTAATATACTTTATTCTAAACTCACTTCTTATTTTATCTCAAACTCTTAAAATTTTCTAAATTTAAAATTACTGGAAATTTCAGTAGAGTTTTCCATGAAAATGGACAATTTTCAATTTTTTAATTCCTATACAATCACCATACCAACAATTCTAACAAAATCAAACTTTGGCATCCAAACCCCCAACAATAATCAACCAAATGTCAATACTCAATAAACCTCATATGCATGGAAATTATGTCGTAAACCCCACGACTTAAAATTATTTCATAGACAAATTTAAATATATTATTAAAGTAACATTCCCAAATACGGAACCATTATTAAGTAACTAAAAATAAGGAAAACCTCTCATCAACTTTATTACTTAATTAAAAAGCATAGAATGAACTAAGTTCTTTTCTTCTAACCCTCTGAACTTTCATCAATTCTTTATCTTTTGTACCTAAAATTGTTAACACATGAGCTTATCCCAAAAAGTAGGATATAGCAATAAAGGATTTACTACATGAGATGCATTGTGGATGAACTGGTACTCCTACCAAAGGTCATACCCAGGACAAGTTTTAAAGTCTAAAACATTAAAAAATATTTCACCACATTTACTCAGTTTAAATTATATACAACACCTTTTTAACATTATACCTAATATGTATCACATAACCAATAAATTAACTTTACTCGTTAGTTGATCACTTTTCTTGATTTTATTAGATTAACTGGTTATTTTACCAATTTCATTTGTTTGTAAGAAATTTAGACAATAAACCAATCACCTTCCAGCAAGCTTACAGAACCTCGCATGTTTATCCAACTGACCTACCTAGTCCCTTGGATAACTGGATGCTCTATAACCCACCCAACCTCGACATTTATAGTTTTCAATCGGAAACACCAAAGGGAGTAACACCTCACTAGCTTATGGGTTACTAACCTGAAGGGCACTGACACCCTAGATCACGCGACCTTATCACATTATATCTGGTTTATTGTCTTTAATCATTAATCTTATAAATCAATTCCAATCCGTGAATCCAACCCCTTACCTCGAGTTCCTCTCACCAAAAGTTATCATTATTTTCAAGAATTCACAACTATTTATATGTTTCATCAAAAGTTTTAGACGTGAGTCCAACCCTAAATCCAGCTTCTTTTCACCAACAAATACTCTTTTTGATAAGTTTCTCAATAATGCCCTTTCTTTTACATTATATATATCTCGATTCCAATTAATTTTTCATTCACAAATTAAATACCAAACCCGATTGTCACTTTTCTATTATTCATAGTAATACTATGTAGGATATAAAATCACCCCAAAATCCACACATTTTGTATCGTTTGTATTCAATTACAAACAAATCTCATTCTAGATTTCCTTGGCAAACCCAAATAACCCAATTTAAGTTCTAAACTAAACCCTTATCAAGTTCTCAATTCATAATTAAATAATATAATTTCTCAACAAGTTCCTATCAATTTTGTTTAAAAGATAATAAATTTCATCATATCTCACACCTTTACATACTTAATCATATAATACCCTAACTTTCCGAATCACCTGTTAAATTAGCCAATTTCTCATGTTTTTTTATTGGAATAATATCGAAATCATAATTTTTAATAAATATCATTGTGAAAATTTCAACACATATCAATATGTCAATCAATTAAAGTCAAAATCTTACCTCAAAGATGAAGATTCTTATAATAGAAACCCTCCAATTGCTAGACAACACAAAACTAATGTGATTCGACCCTCCCGACTCATATTCGCCTTGAAATCGCCAAATATCGTGCCCAAAAGTATGCTTCAAGTCAATCCTTAGTAGTTTTCTTAGGTCTCCAGCTGTCTTTCTAGAGTTCTAGAGAGAGAAACTTGTGTTTAGAATGAATTAGAAACCACAAAATGCGATTTTTAAAATAAATTTCCAACGGGGCACTCGGGCACCTCGCGGGCACTAGCTAGCGCCTAGCGGACGTTAGCCTATGAAATTTACATGAAAACTGGGGCACTCGAATGCCTCGTGAGTGCTACTTTCAGCGACGTTCTTAACACATTTCAGTGACGAAATTGATAACTTTCTACTTCAACACTTAATTTTTATTATTCTTAGTCAATTTTAATGATTTTTTTAACTCGAATCAACCCTCAATATAAATTTAAAAACATGTATTAGAGTCAAATATTACAATATTGGTTTGGGTCTCCACACTCGACTTGGGCAATGGAAAAGAGATCATCCCTCAATATCTATATCTATTTTATCATCCCTCAATATCTATATCTATTTGTGGTAATGTATTATCAACCTCATGTATGGATACTCTAGCTTTAGATACTCTAATTTTGTTGTTTGATTGTCAATATATTAAATAACAATTGTGTTACAAGTGACATACATAGATCAGTTATAATGATCGACCAAATACATATATTATATAAAAGCTAACACTCAACATCTTATGCCTTATCTTATATTTATACTTGGACGGTCATTGATGGTCTATACAAACATCTTTTTTTTTTTCATTAAATAAAGAAACAAAGATATTTAAGAAAAAGTAATTTATTATAATTGAGTGATTTACTTAATAATATTGTGGAAACCCCACCAATACTCAAGATGGCAAGAATTGTTAAGCAGTCCTTATCACAGTCGACTGTGTCAACAACAGTCGACTGAGTTAGGACATTGTGAATTGTTAAATAGTCCTTGTCACAGTCGACTGTGTCAACAACAGTCGACTGAGTGAGGACATGGTGGATTGCCACTGTGTAACAGATTCTTCAACTACCTCACAACTATCTCACATGTCACCGCCATTGTGTAACTGAATTAGTTATAGTTCCCTACCTCATTTCTGTATAAATAGGTAGCATGTAGTTCATTTTCCTATAATGTATGAATCAAGAAATAATAACAATGTTTTCTTCTTCTTCTTCTTCTTCTTCTTCTTCTTCTTCTTCTTCTTCTTCTTCAATCTTCTTTCCTTCGTTCCTTAGTTTCTAATATGGTATCAGAGCTAATTCTCGAACGAGATTAGCAATGGTAGATCCTGAAAATTCAACAACAGAATCTGTGAGTCTTCCTTCAAGCATGAAATATCTTGTCTCAAATCTCAGTTCTCTAGTTACGGTGAAACTAGATTCCTCCAATTACATTATATTGAGGAAACAAGTCCTTAATCTTTTTCGAGTGTCAAATCTCATTCGTTTTATAGATGGATCTAATGATCCTCCACGTCTAGTAATCAAAAATTCAACAAATTCTGAAATTTCTAATCCTGAATTTCTAAAATGGGAGAACATTGATGCTCATCTGTTGAGCCTTCTGATCGCGACTCTGTCTCAAGAGATCTGCTCTACTGTGCATCATCTTGATCGATCAAGAGAAGTCTGGCTCAGCTTGGAAAAACATTTTACGGCTCTATTAAGGTCACATATTCAGTAGTTGAAGATTCAATTGCAAAACATCAAGAAGAAGAATGACTCCATAAAGGAGTATCTGATGCAAGTAAAGAGCATTCCAGATCAACTATCTCTAACATTCTCCAAGATTGAAGATAAAGATCTCATCCTTATTGTATTAAATAGACTTCAAGAGTAATATGATTCATTTAAGACTTTAACTCGGACAAGATCTGGTGCATTTACCATGGAAGAGTTCACTTCCTTATTGATAGCTGAATCCATTCATGTCGAATCAAAAATCAACAAAGTGACAAACTATTCAATTGATTTCTCGATTGCGTTCAACGCCTCAAGAACTAGTCAAGGCTATAGTAATTTTGGAAGGCAAAACTATAATCAATGAGGAGCTAATCGTGGAAATCATAGAGGCAACTACAGAGGCAAGTATTCTAATCATGGTAGAAATTTTCCAAGAGGTAATTTCCAATCTCACTCAAATTCCTCTACTTCTGGAGGGAATTTCCTGACTCAAGGCATAACTGAAACCTCGATGGGAGTATGTCAAATCTGTGGCAGAAACAACCACTTAGCGGCTGATTTTTATCACAGACATGATACAGGTTTTCAAACTCCCACACATCTACATCACGCACATCTTAATTCTAATCCAGGAGCTTGCTTCACCACACCAGCAAGAACAGAGTCTTCTCACTGGTTCTTGGACACGGGTGCTACAGATTATGTAACTAATGATCTTAATAATCTTCAAGCTCATCATCGCTATCAAGGCCACAATCAACTTGTAGTCACAGGTGGCTCATCTCTAACCATTCAAAACACAGGTGATGGAATTCTTTTCGCCCCTCCTATGTCCTTAATGCTTAACAATGTATTAGATGTTCCAGCTGTTAAGACCAATCTTCTTTCAGTTCAAAAACTAGCATCGGATAACAATTGTATAATAATTTTTGATTATCAATCCTTTCATATTTAGGACAAGATCACTCGGAGTACCATTTTTAAAGGTGGAAACAGTTGAGGCCTTTATGACTTGTGATCAATCTCTTCTCCTCAAAATAAACACATGCTTTCATCCATCAAAGAAGTATTACCACCTACTTGTACAGCAATAAAGTCAGGGCTTTCCTCTCACCTCTGGTATAGTAGGTTGTGACATCCCAGCCATCAAAAAATCCAAGGAGTCATGAATAAACTACATCAAAAGTTGAGTATTCCTCCCTTAACTCCAATGTGTGAAGCTTGTTGTACTGCAAAGAGTCATCGGTTGCCCTTATCATCTTCAGCAATAGTGACTGACCAACCAATTCATTTGATACATTCAGATGTTTGGGGACCTTTTTCAGTAAATATATCTTTTAGATACTATGTAAGTTTTGTTGATGATGCTACACGATTCACATGGCTATTTCCTTTGTCCTATAAAAGTGAAACATTTGATAAATTTGTTCAATTCAAAAATCTGGTAGAAAATCAATTTGGCACCTTAATTAAAATTCTACGTAGTGATAATGGAGGTGAATATATCTCAAAGAAGTTTCAACAGCTGTGCCGAAGTAGTGGTATTTCCCACTAATTTTCTTGCCCCCACACACCATCCCAAAATGGCATTACTGAAAGAAAACATAGACACCTAATTGCAACAGTTAGAGCTCTTTTTCAGCAAAGCAAAGTTCTCTCAATCTACTGGTTTGAGACCGTAGCCACTACAACCTATCTTATAAATCGCCTACCCAGTTCTACCCTACAAAATGTCAGTCCATATGAGAAATTGTATTCCAAGGTACCTGATTACAACTTCTTAAAAATTTTTGGCTGCAAAGCTACCTGGTGTAGCTTTCCACCACCGAAGCTTGCTTAGTCGTTAATCGCAGGTGGACTACTGTTTATTTTATATATTTTACCAAGATTCACTACAAACTAGGTAGCAAGTAGTAAGTCCAGGGTCGATCCCAATGGAACAATGAGTTATTTTGTTTAAGAAAAGATTTAAACTATTTAATTCAAAAAAGGATGTAAATCTTGGATTTAGTTGGAAAATATTTGTAGTAAGTAAAAGTAAACAAATAATTAAAAAGGTAATTAAGATAATTTATGAGAAGGGTTCCACCTCAGGGTTAGAA
>JAULLH010528609.1:0-16693 GCA_035668455.1 Sarracenia alabamensis
CAACATGCATGTCATTTCTCCTCATTTGTCATATCAAACACTAGAGGGAGGGTATAAAGTATCATAGCAAAGAGTTTATAATAGATATCCATCTAACATGGAGAGTAAATTGATCAAAACATACATACATTCAACCAAAACATCCATACATTCTAATTGAAACATACGTTCATACAATCAACTTAGAGTATATTAGAGCATAATTATATGGATCAAAATAGAATTAGATGGAAGGGAGTGTATTAGAGAAAAAAATATATATCACGGTTCGTCCATGTATTTCTTAAAATCTTTCTCTTTTTGGTTTGCTCCATTCTCATTTCCCTTCTTTCCTTAGAGTATTAAGCTTGAGTTTCCTTCTTTTCTTGCTCTTTCACTTTTTCTTTAGCTTTAATTCTAGCCTTTTCTTTGCCTTTGGAGTTGGCACCCTTTGGATCAGCAGACTTCTTTAATTTGACGGGCTTGAAGTGAACACCTTTTTCTTTTGGTTCTTGATGCTTGAGTTAATGGATATCTTCTATGCTAGGTCTTTGGGGATGGATGAGGCAGCTTAAGATTTTGGACACGTGCTTCAGCTCTTTCAGTGGCATTTTTCAATGCCTGAAAGAGTTCTTCTTCCTCTTTCTTCTTTTGAAGGATCGTTTCTTCGTAGGTCTCAGCCTTTTTACCCAATTCTTCTTCTAATTCCACTTCAATCTTAGATTTATTTTCCTGGTATTCTTTGCCAAGCTGTTCGAGAATGTCTAAGTTTGAGTTGGTAACGAAGCAAAGTCCATCTTTCAAATCTTTGGATATAATCCATCCACAATCTGCAGCTGAATCGACATCCTGTTTAAGACCTTTCACATCCTTTCTGAGATTTCCATTAGATTGTTCTAGGACGTCTACTTCGTTGGTGAGGTTGAAGACTGATTGATTTAGATCAAAAAATTCTAAACTTATTCTTTCTTCAAGAGTCTTCATAGAAGAGGCAATAGATTGTTGATTCAAGATAATAGTAAGAAGCATAGAGAGAATATCATATTGAATAGATGAATGAGGTCTTGAAGAGGATGTGGTGGGAATATCAGCAATGGGTCGAAGATGGGGTGTATCTCTCCAAAAACAAGGTAGAGGATATGATGTAACAGGAGGAGGAACTGCTTGAGATGCAAGAGGAGCAATGGAGGAGGTCTCAAGAATAGTTTGAACAACCAATTGATTCAAAGAGTCAAAAATGAAAGAATCATCTTGAGTATAAGTAATGGGTGCAACAGGTGTAGTGGGTGGTATACTAACTGGTGGATGAACAACATGGGCAACAGGAGTAGATGAAAATGAAGTGGTGCTATGACGTGTGTAGGTCCAAACAACATCAAAATTTGATAAATGCATGTATTTGAGCATTGTTTCATTATATAGGTCATGCTTAGCGAATGAGATAAATTTCTCATCAACAAGATTCACTTTGAAATGTTGAAAGATTTTTGTCAAATACATTTGTTAGCTTAAAGGGTTTTTCAATGAAGCCTTAGTTTTGATTTTGATTATAACAACACATTGATTTATCGTTACTAATATTTTCATATGTTTGAGAAAGTATTTTCAGGACTAATTTAGATATATCCTAGTCCATGTATTGCAAAAAGCCAAGAGAAGATGTTAAAGATGAAACAAAATCAAGTTAGAGGCTTATTGAGTGTTTTAGCAAAGAAGAGATATCATTTGAAGTTGAAGAAGTGTAAAATCATCAATGGAGGTTGAATAAGAACTCATTTAGAGTTTTTTAGCGAAAGGGAAAATCCTATTTCAAGTCCAAGAACTTTAAAAGATCAAAGGAGTGTTGATAGTCCAAGGGAAGATCAAGGTCCAATCTGACATATCCTCAATATTTCAAGCATAACTTTTTTTATAGAACGAATTTGAAGGTAATACCTAAACCATTGGAAAGTGGACTTAAAAGGCTTCAATTGGCATATATGATTTGCCCTATTTGGAGTTCAGATGAGGGAGATATGATCATTCAAAGTTGAACAAATTCAAAAGTTCGTCAGTTCCTGCGTCAGTTTTATACTGAGATTTTTCTCTCTCCTCCCTTGGAAGAAAAGTTCGTCAGTTTGGCAAAAATTTCTTAAGTTTCTCTCTGCTCACAAAAATTCCGTCCGTTTGGGCCAAAAGTTCGTCAGTTTCTATCGGGATTTTTAAATTCCAAGTTCGCAACGGCTCTGTTTTGGTCCGAATCTTTCCATTTTAAGCCCCAACGGTCATATTTTTTGGAGAGGCTATAAAAGGAGCTTTGTTTGAAGATTTCAAGGTTGGTGAATACAAGATAAAACATCAATATCCTTGAAACCTACGAATCCCCTGTTTTAGCTCCGAATTTCAATTTCTTATTTTGAGCTTTTGTTGTTCTGTTTTTTTATCAGACTTCTTTATACTACTTTCTTCTATTTGACTGTAAATCATATTGAGAGTGAGAGAATTTTTGTAGTGAGCTATTCTATTGTAAAATCATCTGAAGAGGAGAAAACTCTAGTTTTGGTTGCTGCTACTATACCGATCAAATTTTTGAGGTTGCTCTTCACAATCAAGGAGAAGGAGGCTTCGATTGGGCCACTCAACAATCCGTTTGGTGGCTGCTCTTTGCCCTAATCAACGAAGGAGGTTGCTCTTCACTCGATAGAAGAAGGAGGCTTTGATTAGACCACTTGAACCATTCCAAATGTACAGTGGTTTTGATTCACCCAGAGAATCCGTTTTAGTGAATTCCCAAATACTTTTGGGGAGTGGACGTAGGCCAAGTTGGCCGAACCACTATACGTGCTTGGTGTTGTGGTTTGCTTCTCTATTCTCTTTATTTCCTTATTTCTTGCATTTCGTTTGTTTTATTTCCGCTGCAATCTTTGATTAATTCTAAGTGCTAGATTTATATGGAAAAAGATACCATTAGGATTTAAGTTTGCACACAACCTATTCACCCCCTCCCCCCTCTAGGTTGCCTATCCGGACCAACAAAAGGGATGACTCAATGTACTGATGAGTCGGCTCATTGGAGATTTGCCGAGAGTCTGTTGGAGCTTTGGGATGACATGTCTTCGATGGGTTGGCTCATGCAAGCTTCTATCAGGAGCAATCTTCAAGGGAGTCGACTCATTCAAGGATTGGTGTCGGCTCATTGTGAGCTACACAACCTAGAATGAAGTCGGGGGATGACTCATCAGTTTGAAGTAGGCGACCCATTTCTTTGATGTGGCCATGATCCATAGAGAATACCACCTGGGCATCGGCTCATTCCTTCTCGATATCGACTCAAACAGCTTAGCCCTTTGATTCTTGATCTTGCTGACGTTGTACTTGGGGTTGAATCTTGATTCCTTCTTCAGCCATTCTTTTGAGCTTCGCTCAATATCCGAAGCCAATCATTGTCTTCTCTTGATATTTGCTGAGTTTCAATAAATTGTACCTAAAACATACTTTCTCTTAAGCAAACAAGCCATTAGAGTAAATCCAATATAAGGCTAACAATTTCCTTAATTACGAAATCACATGATTGTTAATGTTAGAACCTTAATTAATTGTGATGATTTAATGATAGTTATATCTACCAAAACCAGACTTAAAAATGATAATGGCTTAATGATTTATATATCTTTCAAAACCAAATTTCCAAAATGATTTAATCAAATTAAAAACATTAATCATTAAATATGATCAAATCAATTGCTTGTTATATGTCAAAACCAAATTAAGGTTTAATTGAAAAACCTTTAGGCTAACAGTCTCCCCATTTTTGACTATGACAACAATTGATTTGCAATGGTATATATAAGGATATGAAAATTGTAAGCTCTACGATACCAATTATTGTTCTGATACCAGTTCTAATACCAATATTATTGGAACTACGCTATGATATCAATAATTGAACATAGCAATAAAACATGTAAATGACGACATGCTAATTAATCAATATTTCTCTCCCTTTAGCAGAGCAAAAAGGAAGTGGAGGAAATGAAATAAAGTTAAGGCAAAATATGTGAAGAACATAAGGAATAATTTCTCCCCCTTTAAGAAATAATTTCTTTCCTACTTCTCCCCCTTTGAAAGACAATTTGGTAATGAAAAAGAGTTTTCTCCTTTTCGAAAAGTATGAATTGTTTGCCATTAAGCTAACGGAAGCATGGTCATAATTAAAAAAAAAATTTCTTTACCCCTTTTTTTTTGGATGGGAGACCATTGCTTTAATTTTGCAGGTTTAAAAGATTTATATAAATTTACATCCCGTTCGAAAAGTAGTTGACTTGACCATTAATAAGATATTTCAGAATTTTTTTCATTGGTCACTGAATATGGAGAAAAACTTCAATATTAGCCTTTTGAAAAAGATGAAGTTGTGTGAAGACAACATACATTTTTTTTCAAAGATTGGTCCATCATATATTCATATCTTTCTTTAACATATCATTTCCTTGAGAATTTAAATATTGAATGATCACGAAAATGATGCAAAATAACATAGCCAGCAAACAAAGTACGCATACCCGAAAATATGATAAATTTTCTATTTTTCTCCCCCTAAGAGATGTAAAATATGCATATCAGATACTGATGTGAAATATTTTGAAAAAATTGATACCAAATAATTTTTCCTTTTGCCTTGATTTCTCCTCCTGAGTTTAAAATATCATTACATGAAGGGAATTGAGCCACAAAAGTATGAATTTGAAAGAATAATATTAAGGATTTTGTTCTTCTTTGAAATTATTGAAGGTTCAAAGTAAAAATAGTCAATTTTATTTTTTCATCAAGCAAGCACATTGAGATTAAAGGATTTCCCGTTACTTAAGTAAAATATTCATTGCTTATGACTGTCAAGATTATGATTAAAATCATTAGAATCATATTTTGAATGAAAGGATTATAGCAGAGCGGGTCTATGAGAATTTCACCGAAAGAAAAATGAATTTTATTGAAATGATTTTTATCAGTGAAATAACTCAATTATTGGCTGTCATACACTATATGTTTTTTAAAAAAAATTAAAAATGATACCAATTGATAATCATCCATAAGTTCTTGTTCATATTCAATGTTATCAATTTGATTGGAAATGTTTTAGGCTACCATATCTTGGATAAATAGTCATGCAGTACAACCATACATTCACAAAAAAAAATGCATACAACACATAAGACTTTAACATTAAATGAATTCTATTCCATAAGAGATGATTACAGCAAATTAAAAGGAGTTACAATCTTGAGATTTTAGGTAGAGAGAAAACAGACAAAAAGGAAATGTGTCCAAAACATGGAGATAGTCAATATGTCTTGGATGAAATCACGATTCATGTGGCCTATTCCATTTCTTGATCATGTTACTGATTTGATCAACAACAATTGCCATGTCTTGTCTGAAGGATTGAAGAGGTGCATTCTCGGCATTGATTTGATCTCGAATGTAGGTCAAGCGAGTGATGAGATTGATGAACTGGTCATCAATGTTAGCTTCAAGAGATTACAGAGCAACAATGACAGATACGAGCCATGAGAGGACTTCATCCTTGTTGATAGGGATAGATGTGGAAGATAAGGATGAACCATAAGGACTTTTATTCATGGGAAGGACTAGAGAACAGAGTACTGAAATGTCTAAGATAATGAATGAAAAGAATGTATAGATGTTTAAGATTTAGAGACACATGATCTTCGGAAAAGGTGAATAGGAGAGGTTTTAAATCTGAGAGAGAAAAGAAGATGCGAAGACAAAGTGTCTCTTCTCAGGAAAAGAAATGATATAAAATATGTCTCTCCCTCAGTCTTTATAGTTCAATAATCATGGAATACTTCTTAAGATGATAAACAATCATACGCTCATTGGAATAAAATTTAAGCATTCATATTCCATAGCATCCACATGCATTTTGCAAGAGTCATCTAAAATAATCATATCAGCGAGTATTATGATTCTTTAAGCAAAACAAAATAATTCTTGATTGATAAAATGTGTGCCATATTCAAGAAGATTTCATCATTAAGCATTATGCATTTATATATCCACAATATCTCAGGGATATGTAATAAAATCATGTGAGGGATGAGGAAAATAGACTATGAGGGACTCGACTCGATTTCAAGATGGGTCGACTTATACTTATGAAATGGGTCGACACTTTTCATATCCATTAGAAAAGTGCAAAGAACATATATCATGATTTAAGCAATATTCACAAACATTCAATTAACAAAGTAATAATATTATTGGCAAAACATTCTTAGTTAAAATGATTAGATGTTACCCGTTTTGCATTCTAGTGCTAAGAATTTTATTTCACACATTTGTCACATGTCTGTGACTGATTTATCTTGTTTGGCCTTTGACTATTTGAAAGGCTTAATAATCTCCATCAACCTTTCTTGATCATTTACGGTTCTTTAGTATGGGAAGAGCTTTGCCTTACCCTTCATGTCCTTTAGCCATCTTTCTTCTTGATCAGCTGCAAAATAATCGTATGCATAGTTTCTTGGAACCCAATTTTTGTTGGGTCCTTGAGGATTAGCATAGTGAAACATATTTTCCATAAAGGATGCGTTGTGCCTATGTACATAAGGAGCCAGTTGATAATTGGCTTTCCAATTGGATTGCCTCATAAGTGTAGGTCTCTTATGTGGTCTGAATGTGCCATCATATCTGTATATGTTTGGTGATGGTATTTGAAAGGCTTTTCTTTTGAATTGCCTTGTGTTGGTAAGTCTCGGTGCTTTAGCAATTTTCGATGGGGGATCACCCTTTTTAATCCAAACCTTTTTGGTAGATTTGTTGCCCTTTAATTTGTAAAAACAAAATTCAGTTTTATGCCCATTTTTGCCACAAAATAAGCATGAGATAGGCTCAGGAAAATCAACTTTAAGAAAAGCATTCTTGTGGACTGTTTTATGCTCATTATGATTAAAACCTAATCCTTCTTTGTTGAAAATGCATTTAGTCCCAAGAATCATGTCTAAATTTTTTCACCTTATGAGAATTTAGTTATGATTTTCCTTAAATCGTTAACCTTTGTTTTTAATAAAACATTTTCAATTTTAAGATCAATTGAGATTTTAGGAACACTATCTCCTCTTTCCTTTTCCAAAATTTCTATTTTTGATCTTAAAGAGGTGATCTTATTTTTGAAGGATTTGTTTTTGGATTTTAAACCTTTGATAACTTTAAAACAATCCTCAAGAGGTTATTGAAACTCATCATGAGCATCGCAAATATTGTTTTCAGATTCATTACCTAAAGAATAATTTACATCACTCCCGAATGTCGTAAGAGCAGGATTGGAAGTATCAGTGTTGCTTGAATCTTCTGCTTTTTTAGTGGAATTTTCGAGTTTATTCCAAACTTCATTGGCACTGTTGCATCCTTGAATTAAATTGAAATATTTAGGTCTAAGCACACAGAGTTGGACGTTCATAATTTTAGCATTAATCTGTAAACTTCTCTAGTCATCATCGTTAAATTCATTTTCAGATTTTTGAATGGTTCTACCATTTCTGACAATGTTAATAATTATAGGACCAACTAAAATAGTTTTCCACGTCACCATATCTTAAGATTGAATATAAAAGCTCATTCTTATTTGCCAATAAGTATAGTTTGAACTGTTAAAAGATAGAGGTCTAGAGACAGATTGGCCTTCGGCCAAAATACAAGATATTATAATGTTTTCCATAGAGATTATCTTTTTGCAGGATGTTAAGCCTAATAGCAAAGCCTTGCTCGGAAACCAATTGTTGGTTTCTATGGCAACCCAAGGGGGGGGGGAGGGGGGAGGGGGTTGAATTGGATTTTCAAAGATACTTTGGAATTAAAAAATCTCTTTTAAAATTTTTAATTTTAATTAAACTCTTTTCTATTTTTAATTTAAAACATGCAAGAATATAAAATAATGAAAATAAAGAGTTCAAGGTTGGAGATACTTTAACCACAACACACTAGATTTATAGTGGTTTGGCCAAATTTCGGCCTACGTCCACTCTTCAAGCTTGTCTTAAGATTTTCCCTAACAGAGTGCTTGCGGGTGCACTCCGAACCTTTACAGAAGTTTTGGCAGGCTGACTTCCGAGTCTTTACAAGGATGATTTCGGACTTACTCCTTAAGGCCCGAACAAAGGATGATTGCGAGCTCACTCCTTAAAAGCCGGATTACGATGATTGCGGGCTCACTCTTTCAAAGCCGGATGAAAATGATTGCGGGCTCACTCTTCAAAAGTCGGAACATGCTTAAATAAGCTTTCGAAAAACAATCCCCTATTTTTCAATTACTATAGTGTTCTCCTTTACTGAGATGTTTTACAATAAAAACTCACTAGTAATGTATATCTCTCTCTCTCTCTCTCTCTCTCTCTCTCTCTCTCTCTCACACACACACACACACACAGAAATAATTAATACAATAATGAGAAAAGATAGAGAGGAGTACAATCAAATTCTGGTATTAGAAAACCAGAAAAATAAAAGCTCTCATATGGGAAAATTTAATATAGAGCAGAGAAGCAGTAAGATGATGATTAAATGATTCTTCTTTAATTTACCAATGATTGACCAACCTTCGTAATGAAGAATAAGTGCTCCTTAAATAGTTTCTTAAAATCTTCCAAACGTTGGAGGCAGGAACTACCTGTTGAAGTTCGAAATATAGCTGTTGGAGAACTTCAAGATTCAGGTCTGTATGCGCTAGGGTCAACTCACTGCTTCTAGGGGTCGACTCATCGTATGTAGATCTGAGGGTCTTGACCGCATGTGTCGACTCATCCTTCTGAGGTGTCGACTAATTGCTTCTACTGCGCTAACTTTGGTTCAAGGTGTCGACTCATAATAATCTGGTGTCGACTCAACTTGTTCTGAACTTTGAGAGCTGATTTTTTTTTTTTTGCTTCATAAGGTCGACTCACTTGTGCGAGGGGTCGACTCAAGTAACAACCCTTTTGATTTCTGAAGCTTTTCCCGATTTGTTGATGTTCTTGAGTTTGATCTCCGATCTGTCCTTGGCTGATCAACTCTAAAAGACTTCTAATATAATTTTCCATGATCTTCAAAATCTTTCATTGAATTTTGATGATCTTGAGCTATGATTTTCCTCTGGGCTAGCGAAACCCGAACAGCTTTATCTTCAACCTTCTCAATTTTCTAAAACTTCTTCTGATCTTCCTTTCGAAAAATCTCAAATGTCTTTAAGATCTTTTCTTGGACTTCTAAAGATTTCGATCTTGATTCAAATCCAGGACTTGTATCTGAACTTGATGTTCCCTTGAACTTCGATAATTCCTGACTTGACGACTGAAGTTCACTTCATGAGATAAAGGCATTCTTGCCTATGGAAAATTTATGCTTCATTAATTCAGCCATTGATGATCTTCGATATGTCTCATATATCTTCTGTATCCAGTAGAAGATCCATGAGGAAGTGAACGTCCTTAGGTTAGGCTGATCCCAATTTCTTTGAGGCTTGTATAAGCTTCTGAGCTTATACTCAATAGGATTTCATCTGATGCTCCAATTCTTCTTGAATCTGTAGCAGAGCTTCGGGATTCTTCTTGAACAAAGATCTCTCTTTAACTTCATGATATATCGATAATTGAAGCATTGAAGAGAGTTATCTTTCGTCGTGTTCATGCTTCGATCAATACTGGGGCTCTGTTAGATCTTCTGGACAAATTCTAGGATGTCCAAATTTCAATATTCATTATCTTCATGAAATTATTTTTTTGATATTCAAAACCTTCTACTTCTCCGAAGATTTTGAGCTCATCTTGGTGATGCTTGGCTTGAGGTTCATCAGCTTGAAGCATGATCACCTATGGCAATCAAGCTCCTTGGCAGCAGCTGAATGAGTTATCCAAACTAAGAGAGAAAGAGAGGTCACTTATAAGCAATAATGCTTTATCCATATCTCTTCTCATTCTTCTTCTTCCACTGATTTTCCTTCTTCTTCTTCTTCTTCTTTGAGCCTTAAAAACTGACTGATTGATGTCTTTCCTTGCATTGCTTTTAAGAGTCGATCTCTCCAAGAAGTAGCAAAGCTTGGCTTTGTTTGTTTGTACTTCTTGATCAACACACTGCTAGTGTTGACTCAAGCAACACGGAGGGTCGGCTCAACCCTTATCAAAATTTTCTCTTCTTCAGTGAGGAGACGATTCATGTCTTCGATGGGTCGGCTCATGTGAGGTTTATCGATAGTCTGTTTGAGCTGTGGGATGACTCATGTCTTTGATGGATCAGCTCATGCGAGCTTTTATCAGGAGCAACCTTCAAGATAATCGACTCATCTGTTGAAGGAGGCGACCCATTTCTTTGATGTGACCTTGATGCACAGAGAGTACCATGTAGGTGTTGGCTCAGTCTTTACCAGGGACGACTCAATTACTTCGGTCCTTGAACTTTTGATCTTTCAGCCATTTTTCTTGCGCCTAATTTTCTTATGCTTGAAACTTGATTTCCTCTTTGGCATGGGATTCGAATTTATCCTTCTTCTCTTCCTTAGCTTCAATTTCTTCTCAGGACTTGATCTCTTAGACATCCTTGAGTCTTTTTTAGCTTGTACCTTGACTTCTACTCTTGGCATTCCTTTGAGCTTCCTTGCTTAATATAAGGAGTCGTTCCTTGTCTTTTCTTGACTTTTACTGAGCTTCAGAAAATTGAACCTAAAAAACACTTTCTCACATGCAAACAAGTCATTAAAGTAGAAAAATAATAAGGCTAACACTTTTCCTTAATTACAAAATCAAATGACTATTAATGTTATGACCTTAATTAATTATGATGATCCAGTGATAATTATATCTATCAAAACTAAATTTGATAATGATTTATCAAGTTAAATCATTGACATCCAAAAGATCAATTTATTTGGTTATTATACATCAAATCCAAAATAAGGTTTGATTGAGAAACCTTTAGGCTAACACTTTACAAAGACGATTCCGGGCTCACTCTTCAAAACCTAAGCAAAGATGTTTGCGAGCACATTCTTCAAAGCCTAAGTGAGCTTCAATAAGAAACTTAGAAAAACAATCCCCTGTTTTTCACCTTATCACTCTTGAACCTTCTTTGAGATTTACTCACTCAAAGGAATAAAGGGTGGCACACCCTTGTTTACAAATGATTAAAGAGTAATCAATGAGATTCATTCACTCTCTCTCTTACAAAAAGATGATATACTAATGAAAGGATGAAGTATAAGTCCGGAATTAAAACCAGAGAGAAGTAAAAGCTCTCAAAAATGTGAGAATTGAGTGTCTGAGTAGAGGAGCAGTACTGGCGTTTAGGGTTCTTTGATTCTTGTCCACCAACCCTCCAAATGAACTGTAATGACTCCTTAAATAAAAGTTTGATGATTTCTAACCATTGGGAGAAAATCAGAGCATTTAATGCTCGAAATATAGACGCTGAGAACTTCAGGAATTGATATTCGGTGCGAAGGGATCGACTCATTGCTTCAATGGGTCGACACAAATGACTTCTTGAGAATTGGAGTTTCAGATTCTGAGTTTAGGTCGACTCAAGCTTCAATGGGTCGACTCGTCTCCTTTATGCACTTTTGGCCAAACTTCAAATGAGCATAAATTCTTTCCAATGGGGTCATTTTTATATCTAAATTGAAGACTTGGAAGTCGTCTTTCCAATGGTTCTAGTATCACGTAGAAATTATTTTTGTTGAGAAAGCTATGAGCAAAAAGGTTTCAATTTAAACTTTGATGTATCTATCAAGGTGTCGACTCATTTTTAGTAGGGGTCGACTCAACTTGTTCTGAACTTCAAGAACTGAAGTTTTGTAGCTTGCGGTTGACTCATCTCTTCAAGGGGTTGACTCATCTCTTCAAGGGGTCAACTCAACAGCTCAAAACACTTGGAATTCTCGCTCTTTGGCTTAAGCTCCTGTTCTTTTTGAATTTCCATAGACTTTATCAACTTCAATTGATACTTGGGCTCCTCTTGTTCTTATTAAAATACTTCAAGTTTTCCAATCTTTGATCTCCATTATCTTCAAGTGCTTCTCTTGAAGTCTGAATGATTTCGAGCATGAGGCAGAGCCCTTCACCAACTAATAGTACCTGATGGGGCAAACAATACTGCTTTATCCATTTCTCTTCTCTTTCTTCTTCTTCTTCTTCTCTTTCTTCTTCTTCTTCTTCTTCTTCTTCTTCTTCTTCTTCTTCTTCTATTGATCCTTCTTGAGTTTTAACCTTGATTCCCTTTTAGCATTCTTTTGAGCTTCCATGCTCAACATAAGAAGTCGATCCATTCTTCAGCTTGACCTTTTTGCTGTACTTCAAAGGTAGATATAATCTGAAAATACTTTCTAAAGCACAAGCAAATATTAGCAACACTAAATCAATATTTTGTTATAGTCAAAACCAAAATGAAGCTTGATTGAAAAGCCTTTCCGCTAACATGCAAGAAGTAGGTTCAAGCCATGTTCCCCTCTATTTATATTTCGATTGTGCGGCCTAAGGAGGAGGAGAAGACGCGTGAGGATGGTGTTGACGGGGAACATTCGGAGACAACCACCTGAGAGCCACATAAAGCTTTAGCTGAGGGGAGCACCCTTCATACTTCAGAGGTTGATCAAGAAGTCAAGAAGCCCCCTTGGGTGAGAGGGAGCAGGTAGTGGACCTGACGACCCTGCATGTCTCTGACACTCAACCTGAAGTGGAAGACACCGACTCCTAACTTCTATTTGTCTCTATAATCGAAACTGTTATCCTTCTTGAACAATTTTTGTTTTTTGGCCTGATTCTAAGGCCCTGGGTGGTATTTACTATATACTTTTTTGTAGTGCCTCTGTTGGGAGCAGCTTGACTCCCCAGGCGATAGGCATATGGATGGATGCTTCTTTATAATTCTGGGTCGTATTGGTATTATTGTTGCGATCTGTTTGTTGTCGAATGTTGTATGCTGCTAATTATTCTTGTTGGCTTTCATTTGCACACATGAATACTGGTGTTTACTTTCCTTGATATTGGAAGCTAGTTGAATGCACCTGCTAGTACCCCTTTCGGGGCTGATTTAGTTTGGATCACGGGATCTTGTTCTTAGTTCTAGCTGTAGATGTAGTGATCTTCAATTCCTACTGGGGCACATAACCCGGGGCAAGAGATCTCGTTCTCAACCCTGCCCGTGGGCACAATAGTCTTCACTTTCTCCTAAGACGCGTGATCCGAGAAAAGAGATCTCGTTCTGATCCCTGCCCGTAGGCATAGGAGGTCTTCATCTTCTACTGGGATACGTGATCCGGGAAGAGAGATCTTGTTCTCAACCCTCCCCGTTGGCACAGTAGCCTTCACTTTCTCCTCGGACATGTGATCCGGGAAGAGAGGTCTCATTTTCAACCCTACCTGTAGGCATAGGGGGTCTTCATTTTTTACTGGGACGCGTGATCCGGGAAGAGAGATCTCATTCTCAACCCTGCCCATAGGCACAGTAGCCTTCACTTCCTCCTGGGACACGTGATCCGGGAAGAGAGATCTTGTTCTCAACCCTGCCCGTAAGCACATAGAGTCTTCATTTTCTACTGGGACACGTGATCTGGGAAGAGAGATCTCGTTCTCAACCCTGCCCGTAGGCACATGTGGGTCTTCATTTGTACACTGCATAGTTAGCAGATCAAACATATTTGTAACATTACGGATAATAAGAAGGTAGGACAGGGCTTGAATAGAGAACATATCGTCTATTGTATAAATTTCTGGAGGCAATTGAGATAATAGAAATATTCGGTAAAAAGAGGATATTATAGTCTCACGCAACATTTAGCTGTTAGCCCTGAGTGTCCTTTTGCAGCCACGGATCACCCACTAGGTTTGAGCAGTGTTCATTCCTTGTTTTAGAGAGGTGATGTAGCATTCCCGGGCTGATATCTGATCTCCCCTCGCATATCCCACCCCTTCCCTTCCTGGGAATTTTACCAAGAGGTGGTAGGTGGACGTGACGACTTGGAACCGGTTCAGCGTTGTTCTGCCTAAGATGACATTGTAGGCGGATGAGGCATCTACTACTAAAAAGGTCAGCATGTGGGTAGCCTTAATATGTCCATCTCCCAGGGTGGCAGGTAGCTGGACAGTTCCCAAGGGATATAATTTTTCACCCGCAAATCCCACAAGAGGAGTATTGAACGGAGTGAGTTTATTGTTCCCCACTCACATCCGATCAAACACGTTTGCAGATAATATATCTGTCGAGCTTCCTGTGTCAATCAGCACTCGTTTGACCATGGTGTTACTGATTAAAGCGCTGATGAATATGGGGTCATCATGTGGGTGTTGCACCAATCGACCATCCTCTTTGGAAAAAGTCATCACATAGGTCATGGTAGTTGGTTTTTCTTTTCGACATGGGCTACTACTTGGCTGGCCCTGGTCGTTCCTTAGTCTTTTTGTATGGGCCTTGCGTGCTGAGCTGGTGAATCCACCCTCTATGAAACCTCCGGTGATAGTTTTGATTTCGAGGTGCGGGCCACCCTACCTCTGCCCCTGTCCTCGCGCTTGGGATCGCGCTGATCGTCTGGGTGCAATTTGGGATGGCCTTGTTGGTCGGAACCTCCACTTGGCTGGTAAGCGGGGAAATGATCAAGTTTCCCATCCTAAATCATCCTCTCTACTTCCTACTTCAGGTTGAAACAATTGTCGGTGTTATGCCCGTGAACCTGGTGGAATCATCTATATCTGTTCTTAGAATGCTTCATGGGTGGCGTTCTTAACTTGTCAGGCCATCTGACCGCCGGGTCTTTTCGAATATGCATAAGGACCTGTTCAAGAGGGGAATTGAGCAGGATAAAGTGATGGGACCTGGGTTCATTTTTCCTTCCCCCATACTGATCGACCTTCCACTCAGGGTCCTGGTCGGCATTCTTTCTTGGGGGCCTCTACTCTGGCTCCCTTTGCCTCTTCTCTGATAGAGCATCCTCTGGTGATCGGGTCCGCCTTGCCTCCATGGCATCCTCAGCATTCATGTGCTTCTGCGCTCTAGTCATGAGCTCCGTCATGTTCTCGGGGGGTGACTTGGAAAGGGAGAAGAGAAAGCGGGTAGGATGTAATCCGCCAACGAAGGCTGCCATGACAATCTTCTCGTCGCCCATGTCAACCTGGAGGGCTTCTTGGTTGAAACGAGTGATATAGGCTCTCTTTTTCCTGCTTAACATTGAGAAGCGAAGTTACCAGTTTTTGATGCCGTTGCGCCCCAACAAAATGGCTCATAAAAAAATTGCTAAGCTGGCTGAAAGACATGATTAACTTTGCTTCCATCTTTGTGAACCATATTTTGGTCAAACCCCTGAGGGTGGTGGGGAAGGCCTTACACATGATCTCTTTCGGGACAGCATGTAGGTACATCATCGAGCGGTATGCGTCGAGGTGGTCCAACGGGTCCGTGAAGCCATTAAAGAAATCTATCTACGACATCTTGAACTTTGGGGGCAAGGGTGCGTCCATTATGGAGGATGTAAAGGGAGATTTCGGGTTGTCCTCCCCACCATCAACGGAGGACGGGGTCTTACCTTTCATAGCCCGCACTACTTCATCCATATGGGCCTTAACACCTTTCAGCTGCTCATCTACCATCATATGGAACTGTGACGATTCTACTTTCTTTTTCTTGAGGCTAGAGAAGGGATTGACCTTAGAACGGGTTCTCAAAACAACAGTGGGCTTACTAGTCACCTCCTCTTCACCCTCGTGAGGGTTTCTAGGGTTATTGGGCCTTATCTCGGTGTGACGCGTCTCGAGGTTATCACGGATTTGTTCCTTTGACCATGCATGTTCCTGAAACTGGTGTATGAGCGTCTGGTTTTGTTGAACTAGCTGGAGAATCCTTGGATAAGCTATTAGAAGTGGTGATGCACAGGATCGGAGGGGAGAGGAGAGTTACTGCCCTCCATGGGCGGAGAGATGGAGTTGGCCTTGCCTGCCATAAACCTAGTGTGGACCATTGAGTGACTTGACACTATCAGAAAAGAAAAAGCGTTCCCACAGACGGCACCAAATGATGGTGCCCGAATCTGGTGTAGTCCACGAGCGGCTCCCTAGGCCTGCGAAACGAATGAAAACACGTTAGATAGGGCCAAAAGGATTTTTGGTGGGTCCTCTCCTACGGTTAAGTTAGTAAAATAGTCGAAGGTTGAAAGAAGGAAGGGAAGAAGAAAACAATAGAAATGAGTTAGGGTTTCTTAGAGAAGAAGCATACCTTCCCACCAGCATACCTTATGCATATATATTCCGTCAGGTGGCGTTACACGCGGTCTCCTTAATCATGTGATCACCGGTGATGATGTCATATCATGTGGAATCGTCAGGGATATCCCTTAATTAGGGGTGATATCCTTACTTGACTATTATGTCTGGGTTCATTCCTAGCATGACACGTGGCGTGCAATCTTTCAGGGGTCGTGCCTTTAGTCGAGACTTTAACTTCCGTGGAATCCTTGTATATGACCTGGCCGACCAGGCGTGGCCCATATCGTTTGGTTCGTAAGCCAATTGGCACGGCCGACCCGGCCTTAGGGTCGGGATTTGCGAAAAGGTTGATCGGCGAATGTCTTGTTGACTGGGCAAGATGCAGGCGATTTGTCTGATCAGCGCTAATGGTAGTGTTTGGCTGATCAGGAGCATGGGTCAGATTTCGGTTATATGGGGTTGGGTTGGTTTGTTGGGCCCGATCCGAGGGCATATATATA
>JAULLH010528610.1:0-10924 GCA_035668455.1 Sarracenia alabamensis
ACTTTAGCATGGACTTTAAATTATCCTAACCTAATCTCTACTCAACTAAGCTAAACTGAAGGCTGCAGGTACCCCCCCAACTTGGACACAACAATGTCCTTATTGGTGTAGCACTTTATCATTGTGAATACCTTTGGGTTCCCTCCCAGATAGGGCTATGTTTAACGTCTTCAGCCAAACTTAGCCAGTCGATTACTCGCTTAACGGGCTTAGGTCGGAGAGATCTGTAGACTCAGCTGATATGCCTTCAACGTAGGATTTTAGGCTTTACCCATTGCTGGAAGAGTGGTCACCAATCCTAACAAGTGTGGATTGATATGTAGCTAATGGTAGTTGCCACATAGTGTTCAACGGTGAATCGCACGTGGGAGGTGGTGGTTCACAAGATAGAAGGTCAGGTGGTTCAAATCCAGCATTCTAAGGTGGATGGTCAAAATAAGTATCGACTCCTAAATTGGCTATGTATGCCTCTAAAGGATCGTCAGTTAAGATAAAGGGAAGTGCATTCTCAATAGCCTCCTCTATGTTGTCAACTGCAAATCAATCATCATGCACAGATGAATGGTGAGAGGCATGAAAGACATTTAGACGTAATTTCATGTTTCCAAAGGAAACATCCATCACTCAGATTTGACAGTTAATACATGCATTGGCTGTAGCTAAGAGAGGTCGACCATGTTGGAAATCAAAATGGAAGCGCGTGAGTTTTAAAAAATCGAGTCAGATTCCATTTTTCATAAAAAAAAATGCTAACCATACAAGGATAGAATATAATACATGTAGAGATTTGTAGTAAATCTCTAAAATTTTCATATACCAAAGTGAAACCACCCCACGATCTTCTCACGTATGACCCTTGCACGTACTCGCCTCCGGCGGGTGGGCGCCGATCCGAGATGAGACCTTGAAGCTTCAACACACATTGTTCCTCATTAAACTCAAAAAAATATGAGAGAGAGAGAAACCCCATAGAGGCCGGCGACATAGTGATGGGAGAGGGAGAGAATAATATGTATTCCATTACCCTAATTCTCATATAAAGGTGTATATATATCCTCATGCTAAAATTTAGAAAATTAATATATCTAATTCCCTAAATTAAAACACAAAATATATACAATATATTCCTCCTAGGGCCGGCTATGTAAGAGGTAGAAAATAAATTAATTTTGTTTCTAATTTTGTAATATTAAAATAATACAAAATTACCCCGAATGTATAATTAATATACACTTGAAAAAATTAATAAAATCTCCCACAAATAGGGTTGGCTCACTTAGAAATATTCCTTCAAAGCCACTTTGCCAATAATGCCACTACACATTTAATTTATTACCTCGAACGTCCCAGCAATAAACCTGACGATCAGGTTAAATTAAATAAATACCGAAACTTCGTAAAATCACGTGCATATAAAAGGGCGACGTGAGGGATCCCATGGAAGTATATGACTCGGGCTAACCACACAAGAATACAGGATATCCCTAACTCAATCCCCCGTGTTAGATTTATTCTCGCAAAAGCCAGGACTTATTCCACTAAAGGCCCTGCCTAGACTCTGGGCCCTAAACTTGAATTATGTCTCGAGTTTCCGATTATCAGATGCACTTCCATCTTCCCATGTTTGAGATATGGATTCCCAATAATCGAATTGGGTTACTGAAAAGCGGGTTCTAAAATCCTCTGATCCTCGCAACCGCACCGCTTAACTTATTGACATGCCAGATCATTAGATATACCGATCGGGTTTAACATTGTCAAACTTATAAGCAAAACACACGAGCGGGAACTCCACAACCTTTATTATTTTGGACGTGGTGTCCGTCAGCTGATTATCAACCATCGAACGAATAATTTCAGCACCCAACCCACCGGTCATATTGATCTCACCATAGAAATCTCAGCCATTGGTGACTCAAAGTACTGGACACAATCTGAACATGATTCGATCAATCACGTCGAGATTAAGAGACCGTGCAATCACTGATAATGTAGGATGTGGATCAATTCATATATTCAATATAGAATTGATCATCCTATTAATCCCGCTCAATACACTCCAAGTTTACTAGCACATCGATCTCGAAACTCAAATCCCAAGACCGGGATTCGACTCTTTTGACCTAGCCAAGACCAGCTAATATAACGATGTGTTACAACCGTACCAATGGACAGTCCGGATCCATTATGGTCGTGAGCCCCTTGTATATTTGTTAGAACCTTTGACCCGATCTTCCCCGCTTTATGCAACGAGTCAAATACTAGACAATATATACGGACAATACATATATACATCATACATAAAATAAATACGAAACCGAATATGCATATCGTCTCAATAGAATTCTCATTAATATACCGGGATATTGGATAATAAATACATAAAAACATGACATTTGAGTATACTATCCCAATAAAAACTTCACTGCCTAAGACTTTAAAATGTGATTTTTATGGCAAAAATGGACATATTATTCATTCATGTAATACTAGACTAAATGGAAATAAGCTAACCAAAAGAGTACAGGTAAGAAATGGTGATTCTCCACCGAAAATTTCTAAAAGACCAAAATCTGTCAACACAAAGCCTTTTAAGGCCTTTGCTCACACTCGGCCACCTTACAGGAAGCTGCCACAAAGACTCTACCCTAGTGCACATCGATTTTTTGGTCCACAAATTTCTCATATGCACCCTTATGTACAACACATGAACTACTATCGTAACCCTTATGGACCTAAGATAAACTAGGTACCAACATTTATTCCATCTAATTATTTTATAGATGGATTCATCCAAGGATAGATGGTTCTTGGACAATCGATGCTCTAGACACATGATTGGGAATGCAAATTTCTTCACTTGCTTGAAGTCCAAGGATGGAGGATATGTCACATTTGGGGACAACACAAATGACAAAGTGATTGATATTGACAACATAGGTAATCCTTCATCTCTTTGCATTAAAAATGTTCTGTTGGTTGATGGGTTAAAACATAATCTGCCTAGTATTATTTAATTGTGTGATAGTAATTACCATGTATCTTTTGTTGCAAATAAATGTGTTGTTATGCATGACAATCATGTTGCCTTTGTAGTTCAAAGGAATCAAAATGTATACACTATTAACCTAGATGATTTGTCATAGCAAAATGTAAAATGCTTCATTGCTCATGAAGAAGAGAGTTGGCTATGACATACAAGATTAGGACATGCTAGCATGGATTTAATTTCTAAACTTTCTAAAAATGATTTAGTTAAAGGTTCACCAAAATCAAACTTTACAAAAGATAAATTTGCAATTCATGTCAATTGGGTAAACAAAAGAAATCTTCCTTTAAAAATAAAAACCATTCTTCAACTTCTAAGCCATTTCAACTCCTTCAGATGGATCTATTTGGTCCAAATCGAGTGGCAAGTCTAGGAGGTAAGTTATATGCATTTGTGATTGTATATGACTAAACTAGATTTACATGGGTGTTATTCCTTGCATATAAGAATGAAGCACACATACACACACTTCGCTAAGCTATGTCGTAGATTACAAAACAAAAAAGGATATAAGGTAGCTAACATTAGAAGTGATCACGGTAGATAATTTGAAAATAAGGATATCGAAAAAAATTTTGATGAACAAGGCATTGCACACAATTTCTCCTCACCTAAAACCTCACAACAAAATGGCGTAGTTAAATGTAAAAATAGGTCACTACAAGAGATGGCTAGAACTATACTTAACGAACACAAGTTACCATAATATTTTTGGGCCGAAGCTATTAGTATTTCTTGCTATATTATGAATCGTGTAGTTATTAGAAAATATCTAAATAAGACACCATATGAATTGTGGATGGGGCGCAAGCCTAATTTCACTTATTTTTTAGTGTTTGGATGTAAATACTATGTGTTAAATGATAAGACTAACTTAGGTAAATTTGATCCAAAATTGAATGAAGCAATTTTTCTAGGATATTCCATAACTAGTAAAGCACATAAAATCTTTAATAGAAGAACTCTAACCATTGAAGAGTCCATGTATGTAGATTTTGATGAGTCAAACCCCTTCTCAAAGAAAGATGACAACTTGATGATCTTAACTTAATTGACGAAGGAATAGATAAAATCGATCTTAAAGGAGATGAACCTAAACATAACCCTAAAAAAACCAAGAGGATCCAAATGATAGTGAAAATCCAACTAATGGATCAACTTCACTGCCCCGTACTTGGAGATTGGTTCACAATCATCCTAATGACCACATTTTAGGTGATCTTACTAGTAGAGTAACTACAATATCTAAATTGCTTAATGTTCATTCCCATGTTGCATTGGTATCTCACATAGAACCTAGTAATATAGAAGAGGCTTTGGCGATGAAGCTTGGATTCTTGCTATGCAATAGGAGCTAAGTCAATTTGATAAAAACCATGTTTGGACTCTTGCACCTAGGCTTAGTAACCATACAATTATTTGGACTAAATGGGTCTTTAGGAACAATAAAAATGAACAAAGTGTTATAACTAGGAACAAAGCTAGATTAGTAGCCCAAGGATTCAATCAAGAAGAGGGCATTGACTATGATGAAACCTTTGCTCCCATAACTAGAATGGAAGCCATTCGCATGTTTCTTGCATTTGCATCATAAAAAGGTTTGAAACTTCTTCAAATGGATGTCAAAAGTGCATTTTTAAATGATTTTATTGATGAGGAAGTTTATGTGAAATAACCTCCCCGTTTTGAAAATGACGAATTTCCAAACCATGTTTTTAAAAGAACTTTATGGTTTGAAACAAGCTTCTAGAGCTTGGTATGAACGATTAAGTGGATCTCTACTTGAAGATGGTTTCAATCATGAAAAAATCGATACTACTTTAGTCATTAAGTGCATAAATGATGATACATTAATTGTGCAAATACATGTTAATGATATTATTTTTGGTTTCACGTGCATATCAATGTGTGTTGAATTTGCCAAATGCATGCACAGTGAGTTTGAGATGAGTCTCATGGGTGAACATAATTTTTTCTTTGGTTTACAAATTAAAAAACTCCTAAAGGAATTTTTCTAAACCAATTCAAATACAGAAAAGATCTTTTAAAACGTTTTGGAATGGAAAATGCAAGACCCTTAGATACCCCCATGAGTACTTCAACCAAACTTGATAAAGATGAAAATACCAATGATATAGATTCAAAGATCAACAGAGGCATGATTTGGAGCTTGCTCTACTTGACTGCATGTAGGCCAGGCATTATGTTTAGTATATGTATATGTGCTAGATTTCAAGCTTGTCCTAAGGATTCTCATTTGATGGATGTCAAAAGAATTCTTAGATACTTGAAAGGAACCATAGATTTAGGACTGCGGTATCTAAATCAAACATCATTTGATTTGTTGAGCTACTTTGATGTTGACTTTGCTTGTTGCAAAGTGGAACGCAAGAGTACCTTTGGAACATGTCATTTCCTAAGCCATTCTTTGGTTTTTAGGTTAAGCAAAAAGAAAAACTCTGTGGCTTTGTTAACTGCTGAAGCTGAGTACATAGCTTCCAATGGTTGTTGTGCACAAACATTGTATATAAAATAACAACTTGAGGATTTTAAAATGTTCTTTGATCATATTCCCATCTTGTGTGATAACACCAGTGCAATTTGCTTAACGAAAAAACCCCATTCAACATTCTAGGACCAAACATATTGAAATCAAGTATCATTTTATCAGAAACCATGTCGAACTAGGAGATGTTGAATTAGTCTTTGTGAACATAGACAAACAGCTGGTTGATATATTCACCAAACCTCTCCTAAAGGATATATTCAATGTGATTTGTAGAGAACTTAGCATGATTAATGTTTATGATATCTGAATGATTAATTTCCTAAGCTATATGTAATATGTTTGCTGGTTTAATTTTTGCTGTATCTCGTTGTATTCGATTCTCTAAGAAGAAGAATCGAATATCGTGCCAAAATCTCTTATTTTTGCTTGTTATACACGATTCACCAGTTGTGTGACTCGAATCTGGTGGTCCTTGAATCGACTCACTAGTGAAGTGAATCGATTCCCTTGCCACATGAATTGATTCTTGTGTATCTAGAATCGATTCCCTATGCTTTTTTGCTCGACTAATTCGACTCTTGATGCGAGAAACTCGATTCTCGACATTAGAGACTCGATTGTCGACATTGATGAATCGACTCTCGAACTCGCTGACTCGAGTCTGCTGATTAGGGACTCGATTCTATTGTCTTCTTACTTTCTATCCTCACTTGATTCTTTACCCTAAGGACACGAGTCTTGATATCAAAGACCCGATTCTAATAATCGGTGACTCGATTTGTTTTTGACCCGGACTCGATTCTTCGGTTCTTGGACTCAAACATCTTTACCAGTCCTCTTTTGTAGAACAATCTATTGCACCTGGGAGATGTATCAATCTCAAGTATTTTGATTCGATCAATATGCCCTTTCAAAAAAAAATTTCTGATCTTAAGTGGGACAAACTCATGCTAATTTGAGAACCATTTTATCCCTCTTTAGTTATGTCTTTTTATGCTAATTTTGAGGATCTTGATATAGACACCACCATTATCACCACTTGGGTTAATGGGAAACCTATCATCCTCACTGCTGCCATTTTGAATGAAATTCTTGAAATTCCACAAGGGACCATTAACATTCCTTACCAGCCGAAGGCTATTGTTTGTTAAGGATTCAACTTTGAAAACATAGCAAAAACCATCTTTGACAACCCAAACATTTCAAAGCCCTTCAAAGCCAACCGCCTTAAATCAGAGATGAGGATTTTACATCATATGATAAATCATATCATCCTCCCACTCCTAGGCAAATTTGGTGATGTTATAGACACCCAAATTTTCATTACGTGGTGCATCTTAAACAAAAAACCCTTGAACCTTGGACACCTTTTTATCTCCCACATGATGCATGTCTATTTTAAAAGGAATTCCTCTTTGCCTCATGGTATGGTCCTAACCAAGATCTTTCGTCATTTTGACATTGACCGGTCTGAATCAAAAGCCACACCCTTTCACAAATTTGATACCTATGGTCCTATCACCCTAAACCATATGGGAATTTCCTCTAAGGATGGTGTTTGGACCTTTTCTAGGAACAAACCTTCATCCTCTCCTCTTGTCTCAGATCCCTCTCCTCAACCTCAAGCTCCTGCTCCTCTTCTTGCACCTCCATCATCTTCTGCTGCCTCATCTTCTTCTGTTGATCTTAGTCGAATTACTTAACTAATCTCATCCTTCCAAACTCAAGTTTTCCAAAACTGGATGATATGTCCAAATCTATCCGAGCCCTTGAGTCAGATGTCCTTCTTCTCAAAATAACTCCCAAAGAAGCTGTTATCCATAATGATCATGCATTCATCAAGACCATCAAGCTTAGCAACCTAAGGATTGAAGAGGTTCACACCTGGCTGAAGGCATTCTCAGAAAGATTCATGCCTGTGCACCCCGAAGAAGATCCACAATTCCAAGAAGTAGCCTGAATAAGGACAAGCCCTGCACATGCCACCAGTGGCTCTGAAAGTCAACAAGCCAAAACCAGAAAAGCAGCTGAACTCAAAGTTGCTGCTCTTATTGCTAGCTTGAAGAATGCTTCTCAAGATTCCATTCCGGAAGAAGTACTCAAAGAAGCCCTTGACACCTCTCAAGAACCTATCTTCATAGGAGCATCTCGACCTCAGCCACAATCTAGTAAACTACCAAAGACTTTCGAAAGAAAGAAGTGAAAGGGAGATTCTAAAGGCTCTTTAAAAGATAAACCTCTTGCATGATCTTGTAAATCCTCTAAAACTTTGGTACATTTTTTTTCTTGCATGACCAATAGTACATTTAAAGTTCCTTTTGATGTAGTTTGATTGATATATATATATATATATATATATATATCTCTTCGTGAAATTTATGTTTTGTTGCAGTATAGTTTGTTATCCCTTATCTTTTAATTCCTTTCATTTTTTGCCTATAACAAAGGGGGAGAAAATTAATTGATTTGTGTTGATTTATGCATACCCTGTGAATTATGCATACCTGAATTATGAATTGTGTATTCCAGAAATATATATTTGTGCATACCTATGAATTGTAAATAAATTTCATAAGCCTTAACACACCCTTGGATTTCTTGAATAACCTTAAGTATGCTCTATCTGAGAGGGAGAACCAAAATTGAAACATGGTACTTTATTTTCATTTCTCATCGTCGATACACTTTCTATAATTCTTAAAGATAAAACAAATTCTTTGTTGATATTGTTGTCAAATTATTTCTTTTGTTAATGTTATTTCTTTCATATTTCTACTTACTCTAATACATTCATCATAAACCATAAAACTAATATTCATTTATTCTATGCCTATATGTTGGGTAATTCAAAAATTCATGACGGTCAATAATCGGGATTAATTCTCGTAGACCCGCTCTGCTTTATAATTTAAAAACATATATGCAATATACAAATGCATATTGTTGTAATGATTAAATATATGTTCAATCTATGCATATATTCACATGGAGAATCTATCTGTATTGCTTTAATTTTATCTTTCCACAACAAATTAATAATTGTCAAAGTCAAAAAAAGGAAGATTGTTAGTCCAAGGGTTATACAATCAAACCCAATGGTGCATTGTTGGTGTATTTGTGTTAGCAAGTATTTTTCAAGACTGAAGGTAGCCAAAAGTTTTATTTGAAAAATAAAAAATTCTCATACTGTTATAAACATATTACATATTTTATAAGAAAATCAATCCCTGATCTCCAGTTGAAAGTCCCAAAGTTTGATAAGAAAGAATCGATTGTCTTCGTAGTAGAATCGACTGCAAGATGATCTGTATACACAAGAATCAAATCCATAAGCATTAAAATCGATCCCAATGCTCAGTACTCATAGACTCGATTCTCACCATCCAAGAATTGAGTCCCTACCTTCAAAACTTGACTAAGACTCGACTCTCAGCTCATCAGACTCGACTCTCTTTTTCAAGACTCGACTCTCTTCTCTCAAGACTCGATTCTTCCTATCTATGACTCGATTCTAAGCTTACGTATGACATAAAAAATAGACTCTCTAACTACTAGACTCGACTTACTCAATGCCAGACTCGACTCTCTACTCACCTGTATTGATTGCCAACTCAAGAGACCAGAGTGCAAGTGTCCAAAATGGGTATTAGACTCGATTCTACAGTCACAAGAATCGAATCACCTAGTAAAAGACTCAAGTGTGACCTCATCAGAATCAACTCCAAGGAATATCTGAAGCATATGAATTGATTCCTACATGACAAGATTCGAGTCCAGCGTATACAAAATCTTCTTGACTCGATTCCACGACAACTTGACTCGATTCCGGTACATTAATTTCAAATTGTACTGAAGCTACAACGGTTAGTTTTCCGTGCATTAAATGTCTCTAACGGCTCAAATCTCAGCAAGTCTATATAAGCCACTATGTTCAAAGTTTCAAATACCAGAGAACAAGAGAATTTACTATTACATTGAGTTATTACACAACCACCATCTTAGCATTCATTTACTGATATTCAATATCTATTCATTGCTCTGTAAAATTGTCTCGAGCTTCAACCACTCTCTTTCACACATTTATTGTACATTTATTATGAGAGTGAGCGATACCGCTGTAGTGAGATTTCAACTGTAAAATCCTCTCATTAAGGAGAACACAATCACTACCAATCAATCTTCATTGTAAAGGATTCACTTTTCCTTAAAAGATTGGGTTACGTTTCACCCACTGAAACATCTCGATTTGTAAGAGGCTTCGATTCGCCCACTCAAGAATTGTTTTTAGTGGATTTGGAATTCCCAAGGTGCTTAGGGAGTAGACGTAGGTCAAGAGGACAGAACCACTATAAATCTCTATATTGTATATCTGTTCCCTTACTCTTTTACATCTTCAGTACATTATATATCTTGTTGTGTGTGTTTAAATTAATTAGAAAAAGAATTTTAAAAGGTTAAAAGTTTGCTAATCAATCCATTCAACCCCCATTTGGGTTGATATTTAGGAAAACACTAACGACTCTAATCCTCTTCTAATACAAGAATAAATATATATTCCAACCTTGCTCAGAGGCTGTGGATGTATGTTAGCACCTTAGATGAAGGAAATGTTGATGGATCAGGATGATAATATGCCATTTGAAGATGAACTGGGAGAAGAAGATTACTTCCAAGTTTGCCTTTTGCTGCACTATTTTCTTATCTCAAGGTATCATTGCATTCAACATGAACATTTTGTAATGTGCAATTATCCGTAAAGTGTGAACCTTCTAACCTACAGCTTATGTCTACTACTGCTTTGGTGCATTGTGCCAAAAAATTGTTATGGTTGGTTTATATTTCTCATATTGCAAAAGCTAAAATGCTAGAAAAGTGACAACAACCGTCACAAATAACTGCTGCTAATCTGCTGTTAACCACTGAACCCACAACAGCATGACCAAACACCAACAATGCACCAACTAAGCAAAAGCTACCCAACCGAACAACCTGGTGAAACTTCAACAAAACACGGCTTTTGGTGGAATTTTAAAAAACTTTTCAATTGGTGTATTTTTTGGATATTAAGATAATTAATTAATGGGTATATTTGAGTACAATGGGGTAATGGACTGTTTTTGAAATCCATACCAATTTTTTATAACTTTTTAGTTACTACATGTATTTGGGGATTGAAGATTGTTTTTGGAATTTGGAGATGTTTATTATTGAAGATTATTTTTGAAATTTAGATATATAAATTTTATACTGATTTGAATGGAATGTATGTGAAATGAATTTACATATTATATGTGCTTCTAATTGTTTTAATGAGATTGAATGATATATTACAAAAAAATTTAAGTTATGTTTTAGCCAAATAAGAA
>JAULLH010528719.1:0-11174 GCA_035668455.1 Sarracenia alabamensis
TGTTAAGTTATGTTTTGTTAGGTTGTATATATGTGTTAGGGAGAAAGTTGTAATATCCCATGTAGTCTTGAGGGTATTAGTGTCAATTCATGTAGCTTGTATATAAGCAATTTTGTGCAATGGAAACCCTAAGAAGGGAATTATTTTCAACAGAGATGGAAAAAAATGCACTGGATAGTCTTTTCAGACTTATCCTCTTACCCTGCAAGATGGTGGCTAGTGTTGGAGTAATCTTTTCCCAATCCTAGATGAGGCTGGCGTTGGTGTAATCTTGAGATTCCTCTTGTCCTTATGTTGTCTCCTTGCCAACAATGGTCAAGGAGGTTGCTTGCTTTCTTGTAGTTTTTTCGGTTTTTTCTTTGGGTGTTTAAAACATTGTACTCGGCTTTGTCCTTATTGATGTTATTTTCCGTAATAAAATTTTTTTCTCTTTATCTATAAAAAAAATCAACCGATATTTAAATATATCGTTAAATTTCTCCATTTAAGAATAAATGACTTGGTTAAAAGAAAAAACTTCGTTAAGGGATAAATAACTTTGGTAAGAAATCACACACTGAAATAAGTGAAGGTTTTGATTATATTTCTCTAAAAAAATTTTCAAGCCACTCGCACAAATCATGATGATTCTTATAAATACTCGTTTTATCCTATTGATGTGTATCTTAGCGAGGTCCACGTGTTACGTGATGGTATTGAGAGTGGCGAGGATTACATGGAATGAACTTTACATTCCATCTAAGATTTGAAGTTTGGTGGGTGACTTTCTTGTGCCGAAAATCGTGTACGAAGTACTACGCGACTTTCATTATTCACGCCTTATAGTGAATTTGGGGGAACCAAAATATATCACGATTTCCATCGTCAATTTTAGTGTAAGAGGGTGAAGAAAGACGTAGCACTCCTCATTTCTCGATACCTTGTTTGCCAACAAGTGAAGGCCGAACATCAAAGTCCAGTAGTGTTGGTGCAGCCATTGCCAGTGTCAAAGTGGAAATAAAAAAATGTTATGATGGATTACGTTACAGGACTTCCAAGATCGTTGAAAGTGCATGATGTCACTTGGGCTATAGTGGATAGATTAACAAAATAACCCATTTTCTTTCGATTCAGATGATAGATTCAGTGGATAAAATTAGTTGATTATACATCAGCGAGATAGTTGGACTCCATGGAGTACTGATGTCTAGTTTCAGATCGAAACCCTTGGTTCACATCATGTTTTTGGTAAAGTCTCTAGTCATCCTTAGGGACATATTTGTTTTTTAGCTCCACCTTTCATTATCAGATGGATGGTCAATCTGAGCATACTATATAGATATTTGTGGATATATTGCGGGCTAGTAGGTTAGACCTTCATAGGTTATGAGAGGTTCATTTGCTATTGGCAGAGTTTGTGTACAACAACAGTTGTCAGTCGAGTATTGAAATGACACTTTTTAAGGCATTGTATGGTAGAACGTATAGGTTGCATATTTGTTAGGCTAACGTGGGGGAGGCAACCATGTTAGGATGAGACTTGTTCCGTGAGACTATGAAGAATAACACCGCTATTCGTCAAAATTTAATGATAGCCCAAAGTTGTCAGAAGAGCTACGACAATAGAAAAAAAACACTCGTTGATGTTTGAGGTGGGAGACCATGTGTTCTTGAAGGTCTCACTATAGAATGGTTTGATGAGATTCGACAAAAGTGGAAAATTATCTCCACACGTTATAGGCGCATATAAGATCTTTGAAAGGGTTGGACAAGTGGTTTATCATCTCGCCTTAGCTTCTCAGTTATCATCGCTACATAATATCTTTCACATATCAATCTTGTAAAAGTATGAACAGAATCCATCGCATGTTCTAGATTAGACCAAATTGCGAGTTGAAGACGATATTTCCTATAAAGAACAACTGATGAAGGTTTTAGATATCAAGGAACAAGTTTTGCGAGGAAGAATCAGTTCTAAGATCTTATATTAAGGTGTTGCGGCTCCATCACAGTGTTGAGGAGACTATGTGGAAGTGTGAGTCTGAAGTTCAGTCCAAGTATTCGAAACTATTTTTTGCTTGATGCTTGTTCAATTTTGGGGATGAGATTCCTTAATGTGAGAAGTTTGTAGAGACCCAATATTTTTTTAATTTTTATTATAATTAATTTAATTATGTAATAATATAGTATATAAACATTTTCGGTAATCGACAAGAGGAGTATGTGTGCAAAGTGATTTTGGGTGTTGGACCTTTGAATTTTCAAAGAAAAGGGAAGAGAAAATTCTTGTTGGAGCAAACTACTAGAGCAGTCTTTTAATCGATCGAACGGTCTGTCACCAAAAAAATGAATTTAAGTCATGTTGAACCTCTTTTCCCTCCCACTTTTATATCCCCTCTCTCTCCCCTTTTTGTGTTCCACACTGATTTGATCAAAACAAGAGGGAACACTAATCCCCACGTCGAGGTCTTCGACTACCAATGAACGGACTGTGATTTCATTGAGTTTGGGTTCCACTAGTGTTTGGGTATAGTTGTTTTCAACCTATGGAGGTAGGATTCGAACTCCTTTTTGAATGTGTAGTTTATATCATATTGGTTATATTCTCTTTCATGATAAGTGCACGAGTTTTGATAAACTTCAAGAAAAACCCAAGTTTTCAAAAAACATAGTACTTGTTTGGTGAAAATGAAAAGTGGAGTTATGTGAATTTAAAATTCTTGCGAAAAGCTATAAGTTGAATCATGTGGTGTATGCATAATACGTGAAGGTGAAGACCATGGGTAATGTTCGAGGGACCAATAGTATATTTGAAAATATATGTCGTGTATTGAGGAGTTTGCTTACCTTGCTCTTCGATGAAAGATCAAATATTCATGCAAGTGTGGGTGTTTCTTTCCCTTGGTTTAATCCCCGTAAAGGAATCGTAGGTGGCCAGATCATTCGATGTAACCATAAAAGGTGCAATTGTGTGAAAGTTTTATAAATTATCAGGTTTGTTTTAATGAAATTGTAGGAATGTGGTTTATAGAACTATGAGAATTGTTGTGTCATGTGAGTTGGTGTTTGGTGATTTGGAATTATCCATTGCACACATAGCCTGCCTCATTTTGGTTTGAGATTCCTATTGAGCCTCCCGCGCATTGTAGGAATAAAACATTTTAACGTACTGAATATGAAAATGTGATGTACATAAATAGACAAGCATGTTTTGGCATGATTATTTATGGAATCTAGGAGAACTACCGTTTGTAAATTTTACTCCTAAGGTGTTTCATGTAAAATGAAAAATTGTAAATTTTTTTAGTTGAAAAGCCATAAGACCAAATCTCCTTACAATGTTGGATGAATGTGGGTGAATTATGAATCTTCAAGTTATGTTTTAGACTAATGTCTTGATTAATTCTCAAGGCTTGTCATTTATTTGAGTTAGATTTTGTTTTGGGAGGTTGTTGGATATAATTCTTGTTCAAACTTTTCATTTTCAAAGATTCTGAGACTCACTATTGCATAAAAACAAGTGTTTAATTATGGGCATGAGTTTCAAATTTTGGTTTAAGAAACTCCTAGGTAGATAACCACTCGACTAATTGCTTGAGCTGTTGCTGAGCGGTACGTCTGTGTGGCCTCTCGATTTCTTCAATTGTGGGTCTTTAGATCGCCTTAAACCACTCAATGTATCTGAAGATCGTTCGCACGGTCGAACCTATGTTCAAAATGTTAGTTTTATTAAAATTTTCTTTAAAAGCTTGTTCAACCCTTCCAACTCAAGCTTCTTTGATGTTACTTTTTCATTCAAACTTGAAGCCTTAGAAGCCTTATTTTCCTGGTGTAATTTTAAATTATGAGATTTCTTGATTCAAAATTGGGTGCGACCTAAAGATTATCAAGAATATTAACTATTTTATCATATTTGCAAACCTAGATTTTCCTTTTTCTTGGAGTTTCTTCTCCCACTTTGTGGATTTATAGTGCTTCAAATTTGGGGGCATGAGCGGCGTAACAATCATATACGCAATCTTGTTTTTCAAATAAGAGAATCGGGGTTCTTGTTTGGCTTCAGTCCAGTAAGATCCTGTTATTCTTTAATTCATTTAATTTAAAACATATTTTTATGATCGGATTTGTATATTATGTGTAACTCATCCATTTTTGTTGTCAATGTAAAATTTGAGGTTAATCCAATAACAATAACTAAGTGATCGAATAATATTTGTTTAACACATTTTTTTCTCAAAATAAGTTAAAACTACGGTTTTAAGAAAAAAAAAATGGTAAACAAATGCTATTCGATCACTTAACTACTAGTATTGGATTAACTTAAATTTTAATATAGGTAACAAAATCAACGAGTTATACATAATAAATGAATCCAACCATAAAAATATGTTTTGAAATTCAATTTAACGACGGACCAACAGGTCAAGCCAAGCATAACCCACTTCCTCGAGTAAGATTTCTAAGACAACGTCAAGATGAAGCAGTTAGGTTCATAACACTAAATTCCATTTCAATTCCGAAAATTCAGTCAATTTGTCTTATTCATGTTGCGGTAACCAACCATAACAGTCTTTAGGTTTAAGCTTATATCTGAAACCTCTCCCAAGATCTTTGAAATGCATTGACGACCAATAATCGATATTACCGACATAACCGCATGGAAGGTCAGTATCATTTCAAAGACTTTAAAAGAGGTACCTCAAATAAGCCTAAACCTTAGTAGAGATACATGTTATTGATTCTAACATTATTGAAACCCATTCATGGAAGGTCCGTATCAATTTGTCCAGGTATGTTTCAACGTCCAAGAAGAATTGTTATTGCTGAAATAGAATCCGTCGGGCCTCACCGACCAGTAGCAATCAACGGTGTAAGTACAAGCATCCCTCTCGGGAGAGTAGAAGACGTTGAAGCTGGTGGTTATTTGTTGCCACCAGAAGCGGGCGAAGAAGAGCGTGCTTGAAAGAAAGTTCTCGTTGAAATGCCAGCTGAACGTTTGCCCGGTGGCGAGGGTATGGTTCCCAAGGTCGTTGTCTTTCGACTGCACTCGAACGATCAGCGGCGAAGGATCGCTGATGGCGTTGGTGATGTGAACGGTGTAGGGTCTCGTTTGAATGCCATCGAGTCTCACCGAGTAAGTTGTTGTGCAACAACTCATAATGAGAAAAGCAATGGCTACAAGCGATGAGAACCCAAAGTTCTTCATTGGTCTTGTAACTTTTAGCTAATTGGCTTTTCAACAGAGATTCAAACGTGCTTATAATGGATTTTCAGCTTTGATTTGTCTTCTTCAAGCTCCTCATGCTCTCTCACCCTTTAAATAACTCGGAATCGGGGAGGGTGCTCTTCAATTTCTTTCTCCCTTTGTCTTTATTGATATGGAAGTATATTGATTAGAATGCATATAGATAATATGTTCAGTGGATATAGATCATCTGTTTAATTTCTTACTCTCTTCGTCTATCTATGTAAGGAAGTAGATTTATAATTGTAATATGTTCAATGGATATAGATAATCTAAGGGCTTGTAAGGTATTTGGAATGAGATTCAATGGGGATAATATGGATAAACAATAACTTTTAGTCCCACATTTTTTTTTTTTAAATCCAAAGAGGTTATGAAATAAATTATGTGTACAATGAGATATTTGATTTATGTTTGGTTATACTCGGATAAAAAATAAGATAAAAATTATACAGTTATTTTTTATCGTCTTTTGTACCATATATGCACCGTGCTGTCACCCTATATGAATCGATTTCAAACAAATTTTTATGATTAGATTCGTCCATTACGTAAAAATTGTCGAGTTGTTATTTATATAAAAATTTAAATAATCCGGTACCGATAGCTAAGTGATCGAATAATATAGTTTTATAAACACACGAATAAAAATTATGATTTTCAAAAAATAATTGTTAAACAAATGTCATTAGTTATCGGTATCAGATTTATCTAAAATTTTATAATAATAATAAACTCGATACGTTCTACGTAATGTTCGAATTCTATCATAAAAGTATATTTTAAAATCGAATCACATAAAGTGCACAGCACGGTGCTATCCTAGTTCCATAAATCTGTATGTATTTGAATTACACAAAATGATCATGTGATCATGAAAATCATTTGCCTTCTTGGCTGCTTCAATTTCCTTCTCTCCTCGTGTGTGTGTATATATATATATATATATAGAAGTAGATTTATAATTGTAATCTTGTCAATGGATATAGATAACCTAGGGGACAGTTGGGTATTTGGGATGAGATTTAATAGGATAGTACGAATAAACAATAACTTTTAGTCCCAATTTTTTTTAAAAAAAAATAATAGAAAGTGGTGATGAAATGAATTGTGTACAATGAAAAATTTGATTCATGTTTCATTATACTCGGATAAAAAATGAGATAAAAGTTATAGTTATTCGTTACCGTGATGTGCACCCTATATGAATCGAGTTCAAACATATTTTTATGAATGGATTTGTCTATTACGTAAAACTTGACGAGTTTGTTATTTGTATAAAAATCTTGATTAATCTGGTACCGATAGCTAAATGATCGAATAATATTGTTTTATAAATAAATGAATGAAACTTATAATTTTGAAAAAATAGTAGTTAAACAAATATTATTCAATCACTTAGCCATCGGTATCAGAGTAATCTAAATATTTATAAGGATAATAAACTTGATAAATACGTAAGGAACGAATTCAATCATAAATTATATTTCTAAATCGAATCATATTGAATGCGCAGCACGGTGCTATGCACAACATCCTTCTTAGTCACAAAAATCTATATGTATTTATAGATACAGCGAGGAAGGCCAGAAGAAGCAGCGGCAACCGCTATTTGTCGTCGTCATCGGTAACAACCTTCGCAGCGGCGAGTGGGAGGTTGATCGGAGGTTGTCAGCGAAGAGATCCGGTGAAGCCAGTGATGAAGAAGATTGCCAAAGTGATCCGGTGCAATCCAACAGCGGCGGACTCGTCTGTGACGTCACCGGGGAAGAAGGCTCAGCTTGTTTTTTTTTTTTTAATTAGAGCAGTAGTGGAAATTCGACTCAGCAGCGGATAAATTGATTCGTCAATCGCAGCGGATTTTTAGAAGAAAATCACGGAAGAAATCCTCAACAGAAATCACAGGCACAGTGATTGGAACTGTAATTCAATTGTAATTCTTGGATAATTAGTCGGAGTGGTCAAGCTCACGGAATATTTATTATTTTTGTTATATTTGTTTATATATAACAGAAAATTTAAGAGGAAAGGTATCCTAATGTTTTTGAGCACTGCGGATTTATCGTACGGTCAAAATTTTTAGATTTTGAACAGTTTGGTTTGATTGGACAGATCAGAGTAGAATGAGATTGATCGAGTGTGATCAAAGACAATCAGTAGTGATGAGATACAATCTGAAACGATTTTGGGTTTAATTAAGTTGCAGTGAAGATGTCGAACGTCAAGTACGAGGTTGATAAGTTTATTGGGAAGAATAACTTCTCCATGTGGCATAGGCAGATGAAGGATTTATTGATCCAACAAGGCACATCCAAGGCGTTACTCGGTAAGACAAAGAAGCCAGAGAAGATGACCAAAGACGATTAGGATGAGATTAATGTCAGGGTCGCTAGCTCAATTTGGTTGAATCTGGGAGACGAGGTTATTCATAACGTGATGAATGTAGAGATGGCACACGAGATTTGGCAGAAACTGGAGGACCTCTATGTGAAGAAAAATATGGCTAACAAATTTTACGTGAAAAAATAGCTGTATGGACTGTAGATGAAAGATGGTTCAGATCTTTTGGAACATCTAAATGTGTATAATATGCTCATCACACAGTTATTTGGGTTTGGAGTGAAGGTTGATGATGAGGATAAGACGATTCTTCTCCTGGCATCACTTCCAAAATCTTATGATCATCTTGTGACAACGTTAATGTACGGAAGGACACTCTAGAGCTTGAAGTGGTCACCGGTACTCTCTTGTCACATGAGAAGATGAAGAGGGTCAGTGAATCTGATGAAGAAGGTGTGCTTGTGGCTAAGTCTGAGCAAAGCAATGGAAGGAGCAGATCAAGTGAACGGGGTTCCAACAGTGATAGATCTCGGTCCAAGTCACGTTTAATAAAGGATGTGGAGTGCTTCTATTACCACAAGACTGGTCATTACAAGAGCCGGTGTCGAGAATTGAAGCAGCATCAGAAGGAAAAGAAGAAGGGCAAGGCTCCTCTAGAAAGCGTTAGTTTTGTTGATGAGTCACCAAACGGTGAAGGAGAAGAAGTGTTGCTTACAGTTTCCTCACATATATCAAAATGTTCTGTCAAAGCCATGGACCCTAGATTCGGGATGCTCCTATCACATGTGTTCATCAAGAGGGTGTTTTGATTCATACAAGTCTTGCAACAAGGATACAGTTCTGATGGGGAATGCCACGACATGTCAGATTATTAGAACAGATACAGTCAAATTCAAGATGTTTGATGAAGTTGTAAGGACTTTTAAGAATGTTAGGTATGTTCCAGCATTGAAGAAAAATTTGATTTCTTTGGGGACACGGGATTCTCTGGGTTACAGGTTCACAGCAAATGGTGGAGTAATGAAGGTTAGCAGTGGTGCAACAGTGATCATGAAAGGACAGAAATTGAGAGATCTCTACAGATTGGTAGGGGACACAATGGTAGGTGAAGTTACCCCTATCACTCAGACGGAATCCATCAGGAATGACACAAGACACAGACATTTGAGGCTTAGTCAGGCAGGCAAGCAGAACATGTCAAAAAGTCAGAAGAAGAGTGCGGAAATCGAGATGGAGTTCGGTCAGACTAGTTCATCTAGAAAATCGGACGATTGCAAGATGGTCAAATTCAAGAGCGGCTTAGATTTGGTCCAAGTTCATCCGATTTGAAGATTTGAGAGGGTGGAGCACCCATACCCCAAAAAAAGGTGTAGATCGAGGCATCACCGACAGTTCTCCAAGATGATAGAGAGATTCGAGTCAAGGTGGGGATTGTTGGGATTGACTCGAATATTATTTTAGATAGGTTTCCTAATTATGATAGAGTTCTTATCTAATTAGGAAATTTTCTTTAATTAGGATACCCAGAAACCTATTTAAAGGAGGCTAGGCCTCAGAAATTTAGAAAGAGTTCAGAAAATCAAAGCACTCAGAGTGTGACTCATAAGACTGAGAAACAAAGAGACTCGGTGTGAGAGTTAGTTTGAGAGTGAACATTGTAATCCCTTTGATTTATAGTGGATTTTCTTGTTCTTCTCCATGGAGCTAGGCAGCAAGCCGAACCACGTATATTTGTTCAATTTTCTTGTAATAAGCCACTCGCATGTACTACTTATTCTGTGGCCAAGAGCCATAGGCTGCCCTTTTCTACATCCATTATTGTTTCCAATAAACCAGGGTCACTAATCCATAGTGATGTCTGGGATCCCTTTAATGCAGAAGGGGCCATTTTCAAATACTATGTCTTGTTTGTTGATGATTATAGTAAATTCTCGTGGTTGTTCCCTCTTCAATACAAGTCTGAAGTTTTTTCAAAATTGCTGGACTTTGTGGCCTATTTTGAGACTCAATTTCAAACTAAAATTCAAATACTTAGAACTGATTATGGTACTGAATATCTTAACACACGTGTCACCTCTTTGCTAAAATCAAAAGGTGTTGTTCATCAATACAGCTGCCCTTACACTCCTCCTCAAAATGGAGTAACTGAAAGAAAACACCGACATGTGATTAAAACAACCATTGTACTTTTAAATCACTCCCATGTACCCATAAAGTTCTGGTTTGAAGTTGTGGCTACGGCTATGTTCCTTATCAATCGTATGCCTTCATCTAAACTCAAAAATCAGTGTCCTTATGAATTATTGTTTCAATCTTCTCCTGATTATAGCATGTTCAAAATTTTTGGCTGCGAGTGCTTTCCTTGGTTGCGACCTTATAGCCTTCACAAATTAGCACCTCGATCCAAACCTTGTGTTTTTATTGGATATCACACTACAGCCAAGGGCTATAGATGTCTAGATCCCACTACGGGTAAGGCCTTTCTATCTAGACATGTTGTTTTCAATGAAACCAAGTGTTCTTTTCAAACTAGTGTTTCACCATCTGATTCATCTCATTCCCCTATCTTCAATAATCTTTCCACTTTTTTCTGGCCTACTTCTGCATCTCCTTCCAACAATGGTGTCTCACCCATAATGCCTCAAGTCTCTCCAGTTGGTACTGTTTCCGCTCAGGCTTCTCTTCCCTCTCTGAATACTACTTCTTCTCATTCCAGCACTTCTCCTGGCTCATCTTCCTCCCGGCCATTTTTGCTCCTACCCCTATTCCTATCAACTCTATTTTCATTGGCCTTCCTATTTCCTCTTCTCAACCTCTCCTTTCCCAGCCCACTACTAATACCCATACTATGTTAACTAGATCCAAAACAAAACCATCTAACCTTTCAACTATGAGTTGTTTACTTGCAGCCCACATGTCTGCAATACCCAAATCTGAATTTACTCAACCAGCTGCTACCAAATCTGGTACTTCCAAAGTTGTTGTAACAAAATCTGCAGTCTCTTCTTCTGCAGCTTTTCCTTTGGCTGCCTCATCTTCCTTGGATTTTTCTGAACCCAAATCTCATTGTGATGCTATTTGTTGACCCAATGGTTATTCAATCAAGTCTTTCCTTGTTTTTGAGCTATAACAATCAATTGCATTTGTTTTTGTACTAATGTTATATCTGCGATTCATGTGAATTTTTCAAGTAATTAAGGTACCAAGATTAACAATTTTCTTAATTTAAGTGATTAAAATTTTTACTAAAAAATTTTTAAATTGATGTGAAATTCAAAATTTTCTCAAGTTTCAAAGTATGAAAAATGTTTTTGAGCATAAAAATTTTCGTCAGAAATAGAGATTTTTCGTCAATTTCAAGTATGCAAAAAGTGAAACGTATTTCGTCAAAACTAAACAAGTACATCAGTTTTGCAACAAGCAAATTTTGGTCAGATATCAAGAATTTTCGACAAAAATGGTCATCATTTTATGCCTCAATGTTTTGTCAATTTGCACCAAGTATTTTCGTCAGAAACATCATCATTTTGATCCAAGGAGAAGAGAAAAATTTTCGTCAGTTATTTCGTCAGAAATAAACTGAGACGTTTCTCTCTCCTCGAGTGTACAA
>JAULLH010528827.1:0-11171 GCA_035668455.1 Sarracenia alabamensis
TGGGACAACACAATGCAACTCTTTTACAGACTCGATGGTTTGAGGGCATGGCCGACCCGTCAACAATCAATGCAACACTTTTACACACCCGATGGTCTTTGGGCAAGCCGACCCGTCAAAAATCAATGTAACTCTTTTACAGACTCGATGATCAGAGGGCAAGGCTGACACGTTAACAATCAATGCAACTCTTTTACAGACCCGATGGTCAGAGGGTAAGGCCGACCCATCAACAATCAATGCAACTCTTTTACAGACTCGATGGTCTGAGAGCAAGGCCGACCTGTCTACCAAACATAATACAGCATGATCAGGTTATCGTAGTCACTCATCACAACACACCAACAAGAATATCTAACATACAAGATCCTCTATGACTAGAACATATACCATTATCAAGATATCATGCCACACAGGTACCAAGACCAACATTAAGACGACAAGGTAAACATATAAACTTCCTAAAACTCAATTAATGAGTCATCGAGCTCAACATTTGGTATAGCCATATTTCAATTATTTTAGCTCACGTCAGGGTTCAAAAACATTTAATCAATACCGTTCACAGTTTCTATCAACAATTGGGCGAAAGCCCTAACTCTGTACACATTACCTAAATCGAACCCTAGTTTTATCCAAAATCAAAATCGTTCACATCCCCATTGTTCTAGCTAACTAGGGTAGCCACAGCTATGTCCTATCCCTCGGGATTTAATTACCAATTTCATAAGCTCAAACCCAAAGCCTAATGAGGCTCACGTTCAGGCACTCGGCAAATAAAGCATAAACCGATGCAAAACTTGGATAAAATACAATCCATATCGCCAAAGGGATTTATAAGGTCTAGAATCCTACCTTGCAACTAAGACGATACCGAGAAGCATCGTCCAATCCTTAGTCATCCCAAACTAACCCCGAAAGTGTGTCCAGTTGCCAAAATCAAGTTGCCAACTTACTATTTAATTAACGGGAATAAAATTCGACTATCTAAAAATTATCAAATTTTTATCACAGATACTATTTTATGCCATAATCATAGAATCAGAATCAATTTCACAAAATTATCCCGTAGGGCCGAAATTCCCGAATCAGCCCCAAAAGTCCACCTGAAACACTAATTGTTCAAAAATTGAAATTGATTCCACAAAGATCATTCTAGCAAGCCTAAATACTCCTAGGAAGGTTCAATTTCTGGATTCAATACCCAATTTCATGAAAAAAATCTCAAAATCCAAAACGAAGAACCCGTTGGGTTCACATCGGGTTCGATAACCCTAGGTTTCGATCAATCACGAAACCTTGCTAACAATATAAACAAAATCAGTAGCAATATTCTGGAGATGCGGAATATTATCTTGACAAAGAAATCCAAAGAAGAAAGGCCAAATCGAAGCCCAAATCAACCCCCGAAGCTGTCGACGTCGTGCGCGGAGTTCTTCGGTTTTCTGCCCCTATTTTTGTGTCTCTCTCTCTATCTCACCATCGCCGATGGCGACGGGCGTCGGTGGTTGCACGGCGGTGGTCGGTGGTGGCCGGTGAGCCTCCCTCCTTCTTCCCCGATGCTCTCTCTCTCTCTCTCTCTCTCTCTCTCTCTCTTGGTTGGTCTGGTTTTTGCCGAGCGCGACCAGTTCGCGTTTTTAGCTTTTGATTTTCTTTTTTTTTTTGTTCTAGAAAATTTGAGAAATAAAATTAAGTAATAAGTATATATATAAATACCTTATTTTCTCTTTAAAACAAACTTTTAATTTTTTTGGCCTAAAATATCGAGGTATAAAATAACTATTTTAAAAATTCCTTTTTGATTATAAATAATATATTAAATAAAACGGCTCAAGCCGTTACAATCTCCCCCAGTTAGGAGATTTCATCCTCATAATCAATCAAACTCATGTAACAACCAATCCCGGATACTAGGCATGCATCTTATCCACAATCGATTGTACGTTATGCTCATAAGCACTTGGCCAAATATTGATCACAATCAAACCCTACAGAGACTCAAACTCTTGGGCGACAAATAACCCCATTAATGCACAATCCACCGGAATGACCCACCAAAACCACCTTTATCAAATGGTCTCATCGCCCATGTACCGATCTACGGTACGATCACCTAACTTGCCAATACTCAATACATCACTGCGTAACAATCATAAAAGTATAAGGATGGGCATACTCAGGTCCTCGACCATCACATGCACAATATAAAACTCACAACGAACCCAGACTCGGGTCCAATACAGGCACAGCTAGATTTATAACTGTCACACACCAACAAAGTTCTTTGTATACTGACACCAGATCATGGTTTCAATTCCTCTTTGGATAACTCCCAGGAAGGGCACTAAGTTCGATAACTCATCATGCTTACGATCTAATGGTATCACAAACGGAAGAATGAAATCACCAAGAAACAATCGGATCACCATCGATACTTCCACTCACAGTTTGTTTGCTCTCAATGCACTAACACATAGCTACACGGGTATCACAAGAACAACCAACTTTGCCAAAACTCTTCAAATATCATTGCAAATGGATTAACTTACACTAATACGCCAAACACTAACATCAACACATGAACTACATTATCCAAAAGGATAACAACTCGATCCTTGACATCAAATAATCAAGAGGCCTCACTGCTAAACTATCTCTATCCAAAACAGCTCATAAAGAATCTACTCCTGGCTCTAAGCACCAAGAGCAACGTAAAGGAAACCGTATGTTGTATTCATCTCGATCAGTTTCTAGAGATAAGACAACCCAACCCACACCTTTAATATTTAGAACCATTTCTCACTAAGAAGCATGAGAGAACACACCCACATTATCATGTTGGTTCCTACTCACAGCCATCGAAAGATCATCACGACGTACTAACTCGTAGAAGCCTCAATCTCAACATAGTTGATTAAGGACTAATTGTGGTCTCAAATAACTACCCGCTTACCGACATGTCTCAGAAATGTTGTTCACCAGGGTCGACCCAAAGGAGGCTGGTGTCAACCCAACTACTGCCAACTTAGACCAGAATCAACGTAATACCTCAAACTGGGCATCCTCCAAACACATTGATGACTATGAAGTCAATCATACCACATGAGCATATACCACTAACCAATAGTTAACCAAGGGTGTACATGATGCACTAAGCTGAATCCTCAAAGGATATAAAGAATCTTGCACTTAGGCATCCTACCGCATCACTTGGGTTCACCACGAACTCCTAACAATTCATGTCCCAGAGAAACCTTCTAAAGGATTCTCATAACTTTAAACAAAAGAAGTTGCACCATCCATGTACCTTTGTACTTACAATGAGAAATGCATTTAACTAGGTTGTAATCCCTACCAACCATACCACTTGTACCTCAATGAACCTTATCTTCTGATACAGGTTAAAAGATCTCTGATACTCTCTCTCATCATCATCCGGATCCATAATCACAACTGGAAATTGCACCGATAGAATATGATTCACAACTTCTAACCTTTCTGCCAGAACATCATCAGCAACACCGTCATGTTCAACTCAATGCCATCCTAATGGGCTAAAGGGGTAACCACTTGGTTCACCTTTTGAAGACCTTTTAACCAAATTCTTGTCATAGAGATATCTCTTAGAAAATGATGTAGGGTGGGTGGGAATCCATAACTAAAAGAAGGTAACATCAAAATTCCTTTCCAAGGAACCAAAACAACTTATCAAATAGAATTCAACTTGCACCGCAGCTACTGTACATCTACTAGGTTAACAAGCTCATCTACCTCTTGTCAATTTTCACAACAGATATCCGACGCTCGTCCTCAAATGGACACATCCTTTGAACATGTACTTTCGGCATAACATATTTATCTTAAACAGGATACTTGCGACGTCTCAATTTCATTCAAGTCCCTTAGGACATCTTATCTTCAAAAGAGGAAACCTTCAAACAAGCCATCTACCCTAAAGGTTCACATCCTATCATAACCATACTCCCCCACTTAATTCTCATCCACATTCCATCATGCAAAGCAACCCCGTTCATACATACCTAATCGTACATGGTTCATAATACAAAATAAGGTACGGGAACGTATAATTCATGACGCACGAACCACCACATCTATGTAAATCACCCCAGGTAACCACCTAACTCATAGGTCTACCCCTTGCCAGATAATCATCACAATCCTACCTTCGTAAGTAAGATACTCACTATCTGAGAAACAACATGTCTATCACAACACAGACTAACATTTATACACAAACACATTAACATATCATCTACATTGCGACCTTGGTCGCGTCCTCGTCCCCGAGGCATCATAGCACTATATAAAGATAGGGGAGATAAAATGCCAACTCAAACCGAAAGTCATTAACTTATCCCAAGAATAAACCAGATAATATCCCAATGACCAATTGGTCGATGGTAGAACATACTACTATCAAGTCTTGTAAACACAACATCACATAGCCACATAACAAGGATGTTTCTTGGAATGATATTTCAATCTAAACAACTCGACTGAATTTCCAAGTAGAATGGGCATTCACGAGGCACCTTTCTAAATAGAACCCCGAACCAGTAATCAGGATGCCGAAGTAAGAAACATCATCCTCAAAATCCTACCTCCAAACTCACATAATCACGTAGCATGCGCAAATAAGTCGCATCACATCACAACACACAAACACACAGGACATGGATGCAATAAGCAATTCATCTCTCTTGATACAACACATGACCCGTCCCATGGTCCTAAAGTACTCGAACCTAAAGCTCTGATACCATCTGTAACGACTGGACCATAGATAATAATAATCTTAAGAATTGCTAACAATCAAAACTCAAGTCGAGTCATTATTTCGTAAAACATTCCATTAAAACAATAAAATTTCTTTTCTTCAAGAAATTTGAAAATCGGTTGAAAAATATTCTAACTCTTTTTGGAAAAAATTTAGCAGAGTTTTTCCTATTTTTGGAATATCCCGAAACGGGCAATAACCAGTAAACAAGATCTATGGATAACCTGGATATCAACAATCCGCATACGCGGCAAAACTAGACTGTTCTAAGCTACATCAAGTTAATTACCGGCGCAATAACATTAACAACCCATAAGAAATCTCAAGTCTCAATATAGCAGGGTGGCCCTTAAGCACTTACAACCCACAGCAAAACTATAACAAATGAACTAACTAAATCAATAGAGAAAACAAAACTACCCAGCGAAATCTCACATGCATACAAAGAAATGAAAAGTGGCCTTATGGTCGTACAGTTATCTAACTAGATAAATTGAAATGAAACTGATTATACATTCATCCAAAGAGAAAGAACCTGAAAAATAACTAATATGGTTGCTGAAGGCTTTTGCTTTCCAATCCTTGCATAAATCTCCATGAACACCTTTGCTAAACCGGAAAAATGTTAGGAGGGTTGAGCCCCAGTAGCAGGATAATAGACAATATAAATTTACACTATGATATGCAAAGTTGACATTTGATAAATACAAGTTTTAGCCAGAAAATAAAGTAATGTCCTTTATCTTGAAAGTAAGTATTACATACCAGTTTTCAGTAAAAGAGAAATGACCGTATCGTAGGTAAAATGTTTTTGTCATAAAACCATAACCATACATACATCTTAGGTGAGAAAAGAGTCTCACATGGAATTTCTATCCAAAAGATCCTTGTCATTATTTACTTTATGTATCAACAATCACTAGTGACCTTATGTTCACCATCTCCTCACTAATCGTCAATCAATGCAGTACCTTTACAATCCCGGAGGTTTGATGGCTTAGCCAACCTCTCTACTAATCCAATGCATCACTTTTACCAACCCAAAGGTTTGAAGGCATGGCCGTCCTCTAAACAACCCAATGCAACACTTTTACAAACCCTGAGGTTTTATGGCATGGCCGACTCGTCAATAATCAATGCAACTCTTTTACCGACCCGATGGTCTGAGGGCAAGGCCGACCCGTCAACAAATAATGTAACTCTTTTATAGACTCGATGATTACAGGGCAAGGCCAACCCATCAATAATCAATGCAACACTTTTACAAACCTGATGGTCTGAGGGCAAGGTCGGCCTGTCAACAATCAATGCATCCTTTTACAGACCCGATGTTCTGAGGGCAAAGCCGACCCAACTACTAAACAGAATACAGCATGATCAAGTTATCATAGTCACTCATCACAATACACCAATAAGAATATCTAACATACAAGATATTCTATAACTAGAAGGGATACCATTATTGAGATATCATGTCACACAGGTACCAAAACTAACATTAACACGACAAGGTAGACAAACAAACTTCCAAAAACTCAATTAATGAGTCATCAAGCTCAACATTTGGTATAACCATCTTTCAATTATTTTAGTTCATGTTAGGGTTCAAAAACTTCAAATCAATACCGTACTTGGTTTCTATCAACAATTGGGCAAAATCCCCAACTCTGTACACATTATCCAAATCGAACCCTAGTTTTATCCAAAATCAAAATCGATTACATCCCCATTGTTCTAGCGAACTAGGGTAGCCATAGCTAAGTCCTATCCCTTAGGATTCAATTACCAATTTCATAAGCTCAAACCCAAAGTCTAACGAGGCTCACGTTCGGTCACTCGATAAATAAAGCATAAATCGATGCAAAAATAGGTAAAATACAATCCATATCATCAAATGGATTTATAAGGTCTAGTATGATTTACTACTTTCAATCTTCCTGTCGGGACATCATTCGTAATACCATCAACATCCAACTCAATGACATCCTAATGGGCCAAATGGATAACCGCCCGGTTCACCTTCGAAGCCTCTTTCACCTGGTTCTTGTCATAGAGAAATCTCTTAGGGAGATTCACAATTACAGAAGGTGACATCAAAGTTCCTTCCCGAGGAACTGAAACAACTCGTTAAGGAGAATACAAATCATACCAAGGCTACTGTAGATCTACTAGATCAATAGATCCGTCAACCTCTTGTCAGTTCTCACAACAGACATACAACGCTCGTTCTTAAATGGACACGTTCTTCAAACATGTACCCTCGGTGCAACATACTCATCCCAAACAGGATATTGGCAATGTCTCAACGACATTCTAGTCCTTCAGGCCATCTCACCTTCGAAAGAGAAAATTTTCAAACAAAGCATCTACCCTAAGGGTTCACATCTCGACATCCTCACACTCCCCCACTTAATTCTCATCCATATTCCTTCATGCAAAACACTCCCGTTCATACGCACCTACCCATAAACGGTTCACAATGCAAAAATAAGGCACGATGATGTATGGTTCACAATGTGCAAGCCACCACATCTACACAAATCATCCCGGGTAACTACCTAACTCATAGGTCTATCCACATTCGGATACCCATCATAATCCAACTCACGTGGGTAAGATACTCGCTAATCGAGAAATAACAGGTCTATTATAACACATGTTAAAATGAATACACATAAGCATGTTAACATAGCAGCACATACCGAGGAGGTTTCTCATAGTGATATCTCAATCCGAACAACTCACCTGGATTTCAAACTAGAATGGGCGTTCACAAGGCTTCTTTTTGAATAGAACCTCAAACCCGTAACACGGACACCGAAGCATGAAATATCATCCTGCAAATTCTCCCTACATACTCACATAATCACGTAGCACAAGCGGGTATATCACATCACACATAAGCATACAAGCACTCATGACATGAATGTAACATGCAAATCATCCCTCTCAATACAACACACGACCCTTCCCACGGTCCTATGGTATTCGAGCCCAGAGATATGATACCATCCGTAACGTCCTGACCCTAGATATTACTATAGCATAAGGTGATACCAAAAACTAAGTCTCTAGCTGAATATTTGTTTATTAAAATATCTATTTAAAATAGGCTAAAATCGTTTTCCCTTAAGAATTTCTAAAAATATTGAAAAATATTCTAACTCTTTTTAGAAAATTTCTGTAGAACTTTCTCTGTTTTGGTACTAAGGTCAAGCCAAAATATCACGTAAACAAATAAAAAAATAACCTAACAATAATATTGGCCCATCAAAGGCATCAACAACAGAATGTAAGCCCATCTATGGCATCTAAATTATGATAATCTAAATAATAATAAAACTGATCCAAGGCATAAATGAACTATACTACATTAAGCAATCAATAAAGCCGATCAACGACATGTACCCAACTACTTCAAACTCAACGAACGAAAATAAAGCAACTTACCCAACGGTTCCTCACATGCATGCAACCGAATAAAAGATGGCCTTATGGCCGTACAGTTACCCCACTACTAAAACTAAAAAATAAAATAATTTACATTCATCCGAAAAAAATAGAAGAGAATAAAAAAAAGAACATAAATCTGAAAGTTTCTGTTTTTACCATCCTTGCTTTAAATCTCCATAGCTCCTCTACTTAACCTGAATGAGCCCCAGTAGCAGGATAATAGACAAAATAAATCTACATCATGGCATGCAAGGTTGGCATACAATACATATTGATCATACTCATAAATTAACATAATACCCTTTAGTTCAAACTAAGTATCGCATACTCATTTTCAAGGAAAAGATGATAACATGGCGGGTAAAAGTTAAAATATTCTGTGTTTTATGTTAATTCTCCCAATTCGAAGTCAAATGTTCAAAAGTAAAGCAATAACCTTATTTAGATTTTATGAGAGAATAATTCATATCAAGTCCTTAGTCTAACATACTAGTATTGGCATACACCATGTTAAGAAACTAATGAACATAAGGACGATGCAACCATTCCCAATTCATGTCATTCCATTCGTCCCAAAGAACACAACTTACACATGACTTATCATACCCCAAATGGTATGAGGGGCTCGGTAGACCCGACACAACATGCATGACTTCGTAGACCCCAAGTGGACTGAGGGGCTCGGTGGACCCAACACGACAGGCACGACTTCGCAGACCCCAAGTCGACTGAGGGGCTCGGTGGACCCGACACGACAGGCACGACTTCGCAGATCCCAAATGGTCTAAGGGCCTCGGTAGACCCGACACAACATGCATGACTTCGCAGACCCTAAATGATCTGAGGGGCTCGGCAGACCCGACTCCTTCCCAATGACCTCACCAACACAAAAACTCATGCACCCACGTGATGATATGAATGCATCCATTCATGTTTAGGCATTAATCAATGCACAACATATCAACCAATCACTAGGTCCAATCATCGAAAGCTAAGGCTATTTTAAGGGAGCCTAAACATCAACAAATATCTCAACCGAAATCAAATACAACAAGATCAGGTTATCATAGGTTTAGTATGATCTTACAAACAATATATTAATACCCATTTACAAGAGCCCAATGTCTGTAAAGGTCATGCATTAACCACCAAGGAAAACGAAGAGATACTCACATACATAAGGTTCCCTTATAAATCCCGATCCTAACTTACCAATTTGTTTATAAAGGTTAATTAAGAGAAGAAAGTTTAAAATTAAACATGGCAGATTATGAATTAATCACCTAAGCAATGTGAACAAAGTAATTTTTTTTTTTTTTGATTATTTAGTCAGGTGGAATGAAGCCTCCTCAAAATTCAATTCCAAGCATCATACAGGCACATAGAAAATGGAAAGTAATAACCCAGTCATTATGATTCGATCCAGGTTGGGTGCATCCTTGAATTAGTTCAACTAGGAAAATCCTTTCATGAAATATATTTTCTAAGAATAAGATATTCTACTTGAACATATGGGATTTGAACCTCGAGACTCAACCCATATTACTTAGCCAAGGTCCACAATATCAAAAATCAACACTTGGAAACGTAGAAAACACTACTATAGTACCAAACCCTAATAAACTCATTTTAACTCAATCAAGAGCACAGCTTGAACTATCAAATTTAATTCTCTTCAGCTTGTACAACAACATGATAGTGAATGTGTAATCCCAAGAGGGGGTGAATTGGACGTTTAAAAAGAATTAATTTTAAACAAAAATATGTTAAGTCCAAGTGTGCAAAACTTAAACAATGTAATTCAAAGATAAGAAATGTGCAGAAAATAAATTAAAGAGAAAAGATAGAGAATATAACACCACGGTTTACAAGGTTCGGCGCTTGACACCTACGTCCTTGCCTCAAACCAATTGGTTGAGGATTACACTAACCCTCCTTCGACTTGTTGGAGATACCTCTTTCCTTTGAATAGGCAGAGTGGCCTCTCTTGAGAATCACCTCTCTCAACTACAAAAATTGAGAATCAAATTCTCAAGTACAAAGTGTAATGAATCAAGTTGCGTACAAGATGATAGGCTCTAATGTAGCCGAGTAAGTACAAAAGTTGTAGCTCACTAATACACTCTCAATAAATGTAGAAAATGAGAGTCAAGAGAGTAATTGAAATCAAAGTTCTACAAAATAAGAGATTGAAGGGTTTGATTTGAATGTAAAATTTCTTTATGCGTTTCTCCAACCCATAATCTTCAAACAAAACTCCTTTTATAGTTTCTTCCAAGAATATGACCGTTGGGGCTGAGAATGGAAATATTTCTCAACAAAAAGAATCGTTGCGAATCAGCGATTTAAAATTCCCAATGGAAATTGACGTCACTTTTCTCAAAACTGACGAACTTTCTTGCTGAAGGCAACCCTCGGTCGACTGACCCATTGCCATCGGTCGACTGACCTGTTCAAGCTGCGGTTTTCTTCTTCTTTGTTTCTGACAAAATTTCTTCAATAAATGACAAAAATTGTTCTTGAAACTGACGATATTTTTCCAAAACAAACGTCACTTTTATGGCCTGAGGAGAGCCAAAAGTCTCAGGAAATTTCTGACGAAATTTCTCTCCCAAAGTTGACGAAACTTCTCTTGCATCCCAAACCAGTACTTTGGTCGACTGACCCCTTGTTCTCGGTCAACTGAGCGTCTTGAAAAAAACCTTGGCTGAAATTTCTTCTTGCTATTTCTCATAAGCTTTGAACATGAGCTTTTATTAAATCCTTGACTTTTTGCTATACTTCTCAAATCCTGAAAATGTTCTCAATATGCACAATTAGTTACATAGGTTTGTTATCATAAAACGGATGTTGAAGCCTTATTAGGCCAACATTCTCCCCCTTTTTTGATGATGACAAACACTTAGCAAAATAAATGTAA
>JAULLH010528936.1:0-11169 GCA_035668455.1 Sarracenia alabamensis
TTCCTTAAATCCCACCTTCAATATACTCCATGTATATCTCCTTTTATTTTAATGCCTTTAGAGATATATATATATATATATCAATATATCCCTTCCTTATTAAAATAAAAATATACATAATAGAAAGTCAAATCCCTCCTAGGACTGGCCACTAAAAGGGGGAGAATATAATTCATTTCATTTTATTTTATATACACAAAGTATATATAAAATAACCTTAAGTATATAATCAATTACCATAAAGATAATTAGAAAAACATACTTACCAAAAATAAATAATTCTCCATCCTACAAGTTCCACCCACATGGGATTAATTCCTATAAAACCAATTTTCCAATTTTCCCCTAAACATTTAATTTAATACCTCGAACGTCTCGACGATAAATCCGACGATCGAATTAAATTAAATAAAAATCGAAGCCTACCAAAAGCCCGTTCGTATAAAAGGCTATGTAAGGGATCACGAGGAAATATAGGACACGGGCTAATTGTACGAGAATACCGAATATCCCTAACTCAAGCCCTCAGTTAGTCCATTCTCGCACGAGTTAGGACTTATTCCACTAAAGGCCCTGACTGAACTCCTTGCCCTAGGCTCGAATTTTGTCTAGAGTTTCCAATTACCAGATGCACTGCAATCTCCCCACATTTAAGATATGGATTCCTGATAATCGAATTAGGTTACTGATAACCCGGTTCGAAAATCCTCTTATCCTTGCAACCGCACCGCTTAACTTATTGATATGCCGGATCAAATGATTCGGTGGCCAGATTTGACATAATCAAACTTATAAGCGAGCACAAAGGGTGGAAATCCTCGACCAGTATTATATCGGACATGGTTTCCATCAGATGATTATCAGCCATTGAACGATGTCAGGACCCAACCCACTGGTCATATTGATCTCGCCATAGAAATCTCATCCATTGGTGACTCAAAGTATAGAACATCATCCGAACATGATTCGATCAATCACATCAGGATTAAGAGACCGTGCAATCTTTGATAATATAGGATGTGGATGAATTCATATAGTCAGTATAGAATTGATCATCTTACTGATATTGCTCAATACACTCCAAGTGTACTAACACATCGAGCTCAAAACTCAAATCCTAAGACCGGGATTTGATCCTTTCGACCTAGCCAAGACCAGCTAATATAACGATGTGCTACAACTATGCCAATGGACAGTCCAGTTCCATTCCGGTTGTGAGTCCCTTGTATATCTGCTAGAACCTTTGACCATATCTTCCCTGTTTCATGCGATGAGTCAAATACAGAACAAGATATACGAACAATGCATATATACATTATATAATCAATAAATATGAAACTAAGTATACATATCCTCTTAATTGAATCTCATTAATATTTCTAGGATCCCGGATAATACGTAAAAGCATGGCTTTTAAGTATACCTATCCCAACAGGCATAACTGCATGGTTCGCCGGAGCGGACCCCATGGTCGCTTGAGCGAGTACGGCAACATCAAATTTTTACGTTCGACTGAGACTTGATTTTTTTCATTTTCGCTTCTCCTCTCTCTCACTTCAGGACTAGGGCTTCGAAGTGGGAGTGTTTTGTAGTTGTGGGGTGATCTTGAAGAGCATCTAAGGGCTTGTTTGGTAAGTTCGATCAACTTAAACCTTCAAAATACTTTCCTTCTCCTGTCTTTTCATGTTCTTACAAAACCCTTCTCCATGGTTGAGGACTAGGGTTTGGTTGGTGGTGGATTTGGGGCATTTATTGGACCATTTGGCTTCCTTGAGGTAGGATTATATTAATCTTTAAAGTTTGGATGATGTATATGTTGTAGTTTTCAATTAATGAAATTTATGTGGATTATGTGGGATTTATCCAAAATTGGAAACCTTAGCCTTAAATTTCAAAAATTTGAGAATTTTCTTAGAATTTTCTTAGTGTTTAAAGCTCCTCTCTTGCAATGTGAATGCTTGATTACACCTAGATAAAAACATGTAAATGGGTTAGGGTTTGAGTTTGGATAGTTGAAGTAAATTTGGAAAAATTAAGTAATTGGCCTAATTAATTGTAATTGATGTTATTTATGTGAGTTTGGACTATACTTGACTATAAACCCATGAAAATATGTTTATGTTGTGTTGAATTGCAATTGGAATACTTGAAGATACTTAGGCTCACTTATAACAGCCTTTACTTTTGGTGATTGGGTTATGTGATTGGATCATGGGTTATGTATTGATTAGTGCCTATGCTTGCATTGGGTGCATTCATATGATGATATCAGGTCCCTCGTGGATGAGTTGTGCTGTTGGCAAGGTGGTTGGAAAGGAGAAAGGGTTGACCAAGCCCTTAAACCAATTGGTTTGTAAAAATTTGCTCGAAATGGGGCCGACCAAGCCCTGAAACAAATTAGTTTGTAAAATTGTGCTTAAAATAGGGTTGTCCAAGCCTTCAGGCCCCAACCTGTGAAATTGTGCTCGAAACAGGGTCGACCAATCCTTCAATCCATAGCCCATTGGGTTGTAAAATTGTGATCGAACTCTAAAGGTCGACCAAGCCTTCAGGTCCCAACCTATAAAATTGTGCTCAAACTAGGTAGATCAAGCCTTCAACCCATAGCCCATGGGTTTTAAAATTATGCTCGGATGGGGTGTATGGAGTTGTGGGGAAGTGAGGGTGGATGCATCATTTCTATGTGTTGGTTTTACAAAATTGGGTATGTAATGCAAAATTTTGGATATAAACTTTATGTGGTTTATCCTACCTTGCTTGACTTCACTTTTTTTATTTCATATCTTGCCTCATATACATGCTATGTATTCTTAGATTATTATGTATCCTATGAGCATCGGCTCATGTTGTTTTAAAACAACATTGCAGGTGAATCTAGCGAAGCAAAGATAGAAGATTGAAACTTATAACATGTAGCAAGCATATTTGTTTTGTATAGTCTTTTTGTACACTTTTGTATACTCACACACATTTGATACACTTATAAGAGTATATATTTTGTTTAAATCCCATGCCTCTTGGAAGTAATATAATTGTTAATTTTGGAATATTTGGTAACCTTATAAAGACATTTCATGATTTTTATGTAGTGAGGATTCGGGTTATGGGTATGTAATTGGGTAGTGTCCAATTCTAACCTTTTGGTATCTTATATGTATGAAACTTGGACTTTGTTTATGAATGTTTAATGAGAGAAACTTATGTTTTCTTATCATTTTTTTTCATTGTTGGTTTGGGTTGAGACGACACTAATAGCATTGTATTGAGTTGTAGTTGGAATAGGAAAACGTTTGGTGGCAAGTGTCGGTTTCTGATGCAAGTGGTAGTTTCCGATTCCAACAATTAAGGATTTTTCTCAAAATTCTAAACGGTTGGAATTGTAAAAAGTCCACCAATTGATTCAAAAACCTTGCTACATGCCTTCTCAACTTTGTGGATGCTATTTCAGGTTTTATATAGTAACATATGTAGGTTTTGGGATAAATATGTAACTGCAGTATCTGGGCCGAAAACCCATTTTCAGTAACACTCGCTCGAGCAAGGTAGGGGTTCACTCGAGCGAGCTTCTATTTTCTGGGCACCCAAAAATCACATGTTTTAAAATTGATGTTTAGGGTTTATTTTAACTCAAACCCCTCTTTCTTTGGCCTTGTTTCTAAACATCATTTTTACCAAAATCATAGGTTTTTGGTTTGATTTTAATAAGTCAAGGAAAGAAGCTCTTGTAAAAAAATTTACTAGAATGCACTCGTTTTAATAAAGTTTAATATGTTGTGATTGGTTCAATGTTTAATTAATAATCCGGGAGTAGGACATTGTAGAGCAAATGGTCATAACAAAACAATTAGAGATACAACCATTTTGTGACTTATAAGAATTAAGCTCCTAATGAGTATGTGCAGATAGATAGGAAGAAATGACTATCGACTCAAAGCATAGATGTAATCAAATTTGTATAGAAAATGGAGATTCCAAATTACATGAAAATCCATTAAATTATTGTGCATGACGAAAGTGATAGTTATCTTGATTCTCCTTCAAGATTAAAGAAAGCAAGTCAAGCACACATAAATGCATATGGAGAGAAAAATAATTAATATACATAGTATATACAAATTCAATCACAACCTCTTAAGATAGTATACAACAAAGTACATATAAGAGGAACATGGAAGCATGGAACTAAACAACACAAAGATACAACCTAAGGACATCCTAAGGCAAGTACAAAGCATGAACCAGCTCACTGCGCACACTTGGTAGGGAAAGTGCTGGTATAGTTAACACACGCGAAGGTCGATGAGATTCGTTCGTGGAAGATGGTCATATTATGAAGGGAAGTAAGACCAATAACACAGAAACATTCGATGAAGAATGCGAACTAGTAACATATATTCCAAATTATAGAACACCGCAAAAGGTCATCAAGAACATCAATTCATAGACATTTTGTGCCATGAAGGTTAATCCCGTCTGGTGGGTAGCTTCCCTTCATTGGGTATAGGAATTGGAGTTGTTTTAGGTTAGAAGCTAGGAACCACATTCCTCGAAGGATTATGCCTTCACCTAGGAGTAAGGAAATGAGGTTTGTTAAGGACAAAGAATAACTTATCGATTTAGGCAATTGGGTCTATTAAGATGACTACAATTGGGTCTAATGTGACCCGCTATCCCACAATAGTGGCACACCGGAGGTGGTCTCGACTTAGATGTGGACTTGGGCAATGAGAAAGAAGAGGGAGTTGGCCTTTCCCTCGGAGGATTGCTAATCACAGGGTATTTCCATCATGATGTTTCCATTATTGATTCCTTTCTAATAGGGTTGCTTAATGAAGGAGTGAATGACCAAGACTCCTTAAACTTTGAGGAGACAAACACGAAGGGCTTATGAGGGTCTATTGAGTGGGAACGGCAACACTCATTTCCTCATGACCAACTTCTGGCACACACATGGATGTAGAAACCATGAAAGGTCCAACAAAGATGACCCACTTTGAGTCACAGGAGGGAGGTTTCGATAACAGGGGAGGATCTAAATATACTAACCCACTCTGGTCCTGGAAGGAGCATGTGAGCTTGGTGATACTGTTAGTATATTGGCTATTCTCGGGTTAAGGACAAAACCATTCTGTTTGTACCTTTTATTTGGGGTTTGGGGTTTTTTGTGTGTTAGTGTCTATGTTCTCAGTCATGTTCACATTCAGCAAGCCCACTCCGTTCCTTACAGGTATATGGCACTCACATACACACACCCATGTGCATTCACCTCATATATCATATAGGGTAGTTTGTGTTTTATGTTGCATTAAGAGGATTCATGACTTAATGTGAATTCTAGGCACTCGCATGCAAAGGAGATCAAACTCCTTGCAGTGCCTTCGAGCATTCATAAAGCACTCGAGCGGCATCGAGCGACATATACGTATTTATGCCTTTCTCGATAAGCCAAGAGTGGAGAGATTGGAGCACCAGAAGAGATCCTGTAGAGAGCTCGAGCACTCCAGATTAAATGTCTTAATCCTTTCTTGACAAGAGTTGAGATGTTGAGGCGCCCGAAGAGAGCTCGAGCGCCCCTGGTTAAATGTCTCCTTTTCCCTTTGATGGGAGTTGATTTCACCAAGCGCCAGCGGTGCGCCCGAAGAGCGTTAGAGCTCAACAGTGAAGCCCTAATGACTCTCATTAGCGCGGGCAGAAAATCCTATCGTCTTTAACTACACTCGAAGAAGCGCTCGTGCGCGTTATAGCATCCACCAAGCGCTCAAAGAGCACTCTAGCTACGGTTGTGTGGATTGGCATTAATTTCTTCTGAGACGTGGTTCTCTTTGCCATACACCCACCAACTGTCAAACATTCAATACACCACGAATGCTTCTATTCAAGCCGAGGTATCTCGGAGCCGTCATTGATACGGAGATCAGGAGTGGTTCCCGCGGACACTACAGGATCAAGGAAGGAGCTATTACAGCTGCGTCAATAATATTGGTGTTAGGCTTCCAAGGGGTACATGGGTATAAGTCCATTTCTTGTTCTTTGATAACCTTCTTGGTCTATAGTAAAATATATATGTGTGTTTGGTGCCGTAATTTTTATCCCAAGGATTATTTTCCCGAGGGTTTCCATGTAAACTCAGTGTACATTGTGCTTGTTTGCTTTCAGTTAATATGGTTATTGTCTGTTGTGTAAAATCCTAACTCACTAGATGCATGTTAGGTTGTATAAAACATGAACTTTTTAAGTGAATAAGAGATTATCTTTATTGGGACTTTCCTTTTGTTAAAAGAAATCGAATTCTAACCTACCCCCAATTAGGTTAGCATATCAAACCATAGCAATATTTCATGTGGTATCAGAGCGTAGGGTCTCACACACACTAGACCACCATCTTGAGTTGATTCTGGTCTTTGCTATGAATCGTTTTTCGGTTAAATGTACTTGTTCCACCAATAAGGACAATCATTCCCTTGGTAGGAAACCACCCACAAAGTGTCTCACCACCCAGATGCCATTCAAGGGTCACGATTCCATCAAGTGGTACTTATTCAGTGGGTGCTGCAGACACATGATAGGGGATAAATCCCTGCCGACCTCCTTTGAGAAATGTGTAGGTGGTAATGTCACTTTCGGTGATGGGAACAAATGGAAAATCATCGAAAAACGCATCATTGCATCTCCGAGTCTCCCCGAACTAAGAGATGTTTATACGTGGAATGCTTAAAAGCCAATCTTTTGAGTATTAGTCAATTTTGTGACAAATCCTTCAATGTCAACTTTACAGGCGATGAATGCACCATTCTTGATCCCTTCGGTGCATGTGTCGTCAAAGGATAAAGATCCTCCGACAACTATTATTGCGTCAAGTCTGATGTACTTAACGTGTGCCATCTAGCCCTTCTCAATGAAGTTGATGTGTGACATCAACGATTGGTCATATTAACTACCCCGAGCTTAACAAGATCACTAGTAGAGGGATTGTGAAAGGAATTCCCAAGCTTAGGAATGGAAAAGGGTTAGTATGTGGTGATTATCAAATCGGAAAACGAAACCGATGTCCTCATCAGCGGATAAATCTCTGCTCCACAACTTGACCCCTCGAGTTGACCCATATGGACCTCATGGGTCCCACTCGGATTGAAATCCTTGGTGGAAAATGTTATATCCTGGTCATGGTTGATGACTACTTAAGGTACTCTTAGGTTGGCTTTCTCAGAGAAAAATCTTACGCATATGGCTACTTTAAAACCATATGTAAAAGAATTCAAACTTAAAAAAGGCTATGCCATCTCTCGTATTCAAAGTGACCATGGAGAGGAGTTTGAAAACTCCGATGTAGAGACCTATGACACAGAGCATAGTATTAAACATGAATTCAAAGCTCCTCAAACACCCCAACAGAATGGAGTGGTTGAAAGAAAGAATAAGACCCTCCAAGAAATGGCAAGAGTCATGTTACATGCTAAGAAAGTTCCCAAGTACTTCTGGGCTGAAGACATTAATACCACTCGCTACACAATTAATCGAGTGTATCTCAGACTAGGAACCTCTCATACATCCTACAAAATATGGAATGGAAAAGAATTGAATGTTAAATAATTCAAGGTCTTCGGTAGCAAATGCTACCTCCTCTATGACAGCGAGTCTCTTGAAAAGTTCACCACTAAAAGTGATGAGGGAATCTTCTTCGGATACTCTACATCGAGCAGAGCTTACCGGGCATACAACTTGTGAACACTGACTCTCGTTGAGTCTGCAAATGTCGTTGTGGATGATTCCTCCTTCATGGAACCATCATCTCTGGAGGATTATCTATTGTGGGATGGAATAGGTGTGGACAACATCACCTCCTTAGGTAAGAGCGCTGACATCACTATTGAGTTGGATATGTCAAGAAAGAAAGTGCCTGAGCGTGAGGGAAATGAAGTTGTAAGTATCCCTCAACTAGAAGGTCCTTCCTGAAATAACCCCATTGAATTCCCTAAAACTAGGGACCACTCTTCGTCAAACTCGTTGTGTCCTCCTCCTATGACGCCTGTGTCAAGACTCAAGCTCTACCATCCTTTCGAGAAAATTATAGGGAATCCTAGAGAAGGTGCCTTTACTTGGAGAAAAACATGTTCTGAGAATGAAGTCACTTACGTGTGCTACACATCCTCTCTTGAACCCAAAAAGGTTGAAGAAGCCCTTTGTGACGAACACAGGATTCTTGCTATGCAAGAGGAGCTCCAGGAGTTTGCACGAAATGATGTGTGGTACCTAGTTCCCCAACCGTCTGATTCTAATGTCAATGGAACTAAGTGGGTTTTTAAAAATAAATGGGATGATCATGGTACATTTGTAAGAAACAAGGCTTGATTGGTAACACATGGATATTCCCAAGTCAAGGGAATAGACTTTGATGAACCGTTACACCTATTGCTCGCCTTGAATCCATCCATACATTCCTAGCCCTAGCTTGCAGTCCCCGCCTTAAGCTGTACCAAATGGATGTGAAAAGTGCCTTCCTAAATGGCGATATTAATGAAGAAGTATATGTGGAACAACCTCGTGGCTTCGAGGATCCACATCACCCCCATCACGTCTTTCGCCGGCGAAAGGCTCTATACGGTCTGAAGCAAGCTCCACGAGCATGGTATGAAAGACTCACCGATCACCTCCTAAACTCAGGATTTACCCGATGAGGAGCTGTTAAGACTCTGTTCGTCAAGAAAATCAAAAAAAATTTACTTGTTTCTTAGATCTATGTTGATGACATTGTCTTTAGGTATACGTCTGATGATCTTTTGCATCTTTTTGGTGCTCAATTGAGTCATGTATTCCAAAAGAGTCTCGTTGGTGAACTTATTTATTTTCTAGGTCTACATGTCCAACATAAGTCTAATGGGATCTTTATCTCGTAGTCAGCCTATTCCCTTGAAATTATGAAGAAGTTCAGGTTTGATTTGTCCAAATCAGCCCACACCACAGTGAGTACAAGTGTTAAACTTGACAAAGATCCTGGTGCTGTAGATGTTGACCCCACACTCTATCATAGCATGATTGGGAGTCTTCTGTACCTCACCACTAGCTGTCCCGATCATTCATTCAATGTTGGTATATGTGCACGTTTTCAAGCATCACCTAAAGAGTCACATCTCTCTGCGGTTAAACAAATAATTCGCTACATAAAACGGACATCTAACATTGGTCACTGGTATCCTCACGATACCACCTCCAATCTTGCCACCTATTCACACGCCGAATAGGCTGGAAATGTGGATGATCGAAATAGTAACTCTGGGGGCTGTTTCTATTTGGGAAATTTGCTGGTGGCTTGGCACATCAAGAAGAAAAACTGTGTCTCTCTTTCCACCGCTGAAGCCGAATATATTACAGTTGGTAGCTACTGCACCCAATTGCTCAGGATGAGACAAATGTTGCAGGATTATGGTGTAACACAATACACCATGACTGTCTTTTGTGATAACACTAGGGCCATCAAGAGTTCTAAGAATCCGGTCCAACATTCCTAAACCAAACACATCAATATCCGTTACCACTTCATTCGAGATCTTATTGAAGATGAAGTTATTTCCTTGTGCTTCATACCAACCCAAGACCAAAAGGCCGACATTTTCACTAAACCCCTAGAATTCTCTCGTTTCGAGTCTATTAGAATTTTTATAGGGTTGGTGACTATGTCTTAGCATAAAGTTGTGTATGTACTGTCACAGTCGGGTGCTCCTCCACACTATCACTTGGTTGTCCTCCTCTTCTCCCTCTGTTTCTTCCTCGGTACCTTATACTCCTTCAAGTGCTGAAATATTTTCTTTATCTTCTTGTGAGACTACTGTAAGAAGTGGATATACATATATATATATATATATTATTTTTAATTTCTTTAGGCGACTTACATCATTGCTTTCTACAAGAGATATGAGATAACTACCACCCTCTTATGGACAAGGTACTTGTTGGACTGACTATATATAGTATAGCATACCTCTTGTATGTGAAACCATTTTTTATGCCCATACCATGGGTCGGGTGTCACATTTAGCCATCCATCTACACACATTCATTAGGAGCTGAATGCTTGCTTGTATGACACACATTGGTCTTTATCTTCAATCATTATGTTATGACTATTCAATCCTTAATTTAGATTGACTTTTGTTTGTGATCTACCTATAGATGCTTTCCCTCATCTTGTTTTACATTTTAATGACCGCCTAAATTAGGTGTATGTCGTCATTAATGTAGTTTCCTTTACAATAAAGAAACTTTTATTTACTTGTACCCATCTCGCACTTGACACATTTCAAGTGTGGATAATGATGTCCTTATATGGGTTTTCAATTTGATAAGAGTCTACATATGTAACTCTTAGAAAACAAGATTGAGACTTGTGCACATGTCTTCAAGTCCAAACATTTTGGTTTGACTTCTAAACTGAAGTGGATGCTTAATTTCAAAATGATAGTTTTTAAGTCTATCTTGTGCTCCTTTTGTCAAGCATCTAGCTCGCATATATTGGGTTCACCATACCCTCACAATAGATGGTCTATTGTGACAACTCACACTTAAGTTGACTACAGCAAAATAGCATATTGACACATGAGTTATCTATCTTGTTATACACATTCCTCAAGTCCTATGTTCCATAAGAAGGATTTCCAATTATCTCATACCCCTTTCTTTTATCATCAAATGTGCAATTCTTGTTTTAAAAATATTTCTTTAAAAATATATGCTTGAGTGGGTTTGTTCTATGTGTTGTCTCCTTGAAAACAACTCCTATAAGGTTACCACGCCCGAGCGCATTGTGAGCCATCACTGCATTACTCCTTTTCAACCACCTCTGCTACGCATCGTCCTTCCTCCGGTGATCATTTATTTAATTTCTTCCGCATCTCTCTCTGTGTGTTTACCATTGAATTTCATCACACTCTTCACATGGATTCCATTAGATCTCCATCCATGAGCTCACCTACCGTTGTCGTCCATAGGACTTTGGAGGAACCAACAACTGCACTTCTGGCTAACTAACTAGAAAGTTTGTCTACTCACATGGACCATCGTTTAACAACACTTGAACGATGGTATCGCGCTGTTGTTCTTGAGACTCAAAGTCTACATAACCGGATTACCACCCTACATGACAAGTTGGTCTCTGGGCAATCCCACCTTGGGGGG
>JAULLH010529151.1:0-11160 GCA_035668455.1 Sarracenia alabamensis
TGGGATCGACCCTGGACTTACTACTTACTACCCTGTTTGTAGTGAATCTTGGTTAAATAAATAAAATAAATAGTAGTTCACCTGCGATTAACGACTAAGCAGAATACCTGGTACTTCTCTCCTTTCGAAAAAAAGAAAAAGTGTGATAACGAACCACCAGTTTTTGGCACCATTGCTGGGGAATTTGACACTTATTTTGATTAGGAATTTTTGTTTAAAATATTTGATTATTTTTTTTATGCTCGAGTTCTCAAAATTTTCAGTTTTCTGCCCAAAAACAGAAAATTTTAAATTTTAGAACACATGCCGTCCGGACGTTATCCTTAGCCGTCAGGACGCTATTTTTCTTTATTCGTCCAGACGCCTTTCCTTTTTCGTCAGGATGCAAAAAAAAAAATGGATATATATATATATATTCTGTTTATTCACTGTTTTCATTTATTTCAATGTTGTTATTTGCATGCTAGGTCGCCACTCTTTGCCTTACGACTTAGCCCCCTACGATCCTGAGATAGATAGAACCTTAAGAAGTGGTAGATTTATTTTTACCTGCTTCAATAATTCAAACATGTCAGTCATAGGTGGTCCTTTCTTGTGTTGGGGTGCCTGTGGTTGAAGGCATGACGGGTACGGTGCCTTGAGTTCCTTCGGTATTTTCGGAGGAGCCATTAGTGCTTCATCGACTGGATCTCTAGGTGATGGTGGAGTTATTTGCTGAGTTTCTTCGGAGTTACCAGACTCGTCCACATTTATCAAGGTAGGTATTGGCTGCACATGTATGTCTTGGGTAGTGCTGGAGTTTTGAGACACCTTGACTATGGTCGGGGTACGTGTTTGTTAGGTTTTTTCAGGTAGTGGTCGTGGTTCTAGCTCTTTTTCACTCCTCAAGTTCATCACAACCTTGGCTTGTTCATGATATACCCCTCTATTGCTGGGGTTGTTATCGATGACGTACGGGTCCTTGGGGTTCGCCACTGGCTGACTTGGCAATTTTCCGTCCTCTCAACGGTTTAGTACGACAGCTGTTTTCCCTCCCTGTGTCTCTAGCTTAGCGATGGACAGAGAGTGAGAACTCAAAATTTAGGATTTCACGTCCTGGTCCTTCAGGGATTTCGACACGATTTTCTCAAGTCAGGTGCTCAAGGAGTTGGGGCAGGTACTTGTTATGGGGGGCGGTAGTCTTGTTGGTTAAAAGAGTTGAACGCGAACCTTGGTGCCTTAGTCTGGCCAGGTTTTTAGTTTGGCCAACTGAAGTTCGGATGGTTTCGCCAACTAGGTTTATAGGTGTTGGAGTAGGTGTTGTTGCTTGATTGGAGAAATCCTTGAGCCGCGTTGACTTACACTTGAATGAAGTCGGGGAATTGTTCAGTCGTAGGACATTCAGTAACATAGTGTGCTGGGTTAGCACATAATGCACAGACGTCCTAGATACACGAGGGTGTTGGTTGAGATATTGGTAGATTAGTGGACAACATCATGTCTAGCTTTTTGGAGAGAGACTTTAGTTGGGCCATAAGATCAACACTTTTGTTGACCTTATAAATTCCTCGAGTCTTTTGCACTATCATCCTGTCTGTGCAGGAGATGGAGGCTTGATGTTGTGAGCTATCATTTAGTTTCTTAAGGTGAGTACATGCCTCTATCTTATTATTCATCATGAATGCGCCGCCACATGAGGCATCGACGTATTGACGATGTTAGGGCAATAGACCTTCATAGAAGTTCTGCACTAGTTGCCACTTCGGGGCTTAATGATGAGGACAACTCCTTATCAGTTCCTTGATGAGGACAACTCCAATCTGGAAGAATTTTTGAAGGAATTCTTTCTAAAGTTTGGCCCATGTGGTTATCGAGTTTGGTTCTATGGACTTAAGCCAATGCTTGGCTTTGTCGCGAAGGGAAAATAGGAATAGCTTCATATGCAAGGCTTGTTCAGTCAAGTTGTTGAGTCTCATGGTAGAGCAGGTCTCTAGTAATTCGTCTATGTGTTTGTAGGGGTCCTCATTACTAAGCCCGTGGGATTGGGGCTGTAATTGTACCAAATTAGGTCTAATCTCGTAATTACTGACCCCGGCGTTTGGTAGTGCTAGGCAGGTTGCAGACTTGTAAGGTATTTGGATGTAGTAATCCATTAGCGTTTTGAGCCGTTGATCGACCTGGTTAGCCTGATCATTTTGTTGATTATCCTGTCTAACGACCGTAGGGTTATTTCCATCGGCCATTGTGGGTGTGTGAAGTAGTGCGGGAGTTCAGGGGAAAGGGTTTGAATGGAGGTTTATTCTATGTGTTCTTTCTATTTCAAGATCGAAGGGCGCTAAGTCGTAAGGCAAAGAGTGACGACCAAGCATGCAATAAGTGCACTGAAATAAACAAGAATAGTAAATGAACATAATTTTTTTTTAGCGTCCGGATGAAAAGGAAGAGCGTCCGAACGACACGTGTATGTTAGGATAGTATAAAAGTCATGCTTTTATGTATTTTATTATACGGGATCCCTGAAATATTAATGAGAAATAATTGAGATGGATTGCATATTCGATTTCATATTTATTGCATGTATGATGTATGTATGCACTGTTCGTATATTTTATCCAATATTTGACTCGTCGCATGAAGCGGGGAATATCGGGTCAAAGGTTGAGACAAATATACAAGTGGGCTCACAACTACATTGGACCCGAACTATCCATTGGTATGATTGTAGCACATCGTTATATTAGCTAATCTTGGCTAGGTTAAACGGATCGAATTTTGGTCTTAGAATTTCATGATCGAGCTCGATGTGTTAGTACACTTGGAGTGTATTGAGAGGGATCAATAGAATGATCAATTCTATACTTACTATATGAATTGATCTACATCCTATATTATCATGTATTGCACGTGCTCTTAATCCCGATGTAATTGATCGAATCATGTTCGGATGATGTTCAGTACTATGAGTCACCAATGACTGAGATATCTATAGCGAGGTCAATATGACCGGTGGGTTGGGTACTGTTGTTATTCGATCGATGATTGATAATTATCTAATGGAAACCACATCCAAATTAGGTTGAGGAGTTCCCCCTCGTATGCTTTTCTTATAAGTTTGATTATTCCAAATCTGGCCAGTGGCTCGTACGATCTAGCATATTCAATAAGTTAAGCGGTGGGAGTATGACGAAAAGAGGATTTTTGAATCAGGTTGTCAGTAACCCAATTCGATTAACGGGAATCCATATCTTAAATGTGGCGTGACTTCAGTGCATTTGATAATTGGAAACTCGAGACACAAATCGAGATAGGGCCGGGAATTCAGTGAAAACCTTTAGTGGAATAAGTCTTGGTTCGTGCAAGATTGGATCTATCTCGGGGCTTGAGTTAGTGATATACTGTAAGGTTATGACCCACTTTAATAATTTTTGATTTAATTATTTCTACTAGGTCTCAAGATTTTAAAATTTTACAATAATAATTTACAAAAAATATATGTATATATATATATATATATTGAATCTTATATGAGGGACAAAAGATGAAGAGAAGCTTAATAAAATAAAAGAAAACAAGTTTAAAACAAGACAAGTACTGGGGGCTTTATAGTCCTTTAAGCTCTAGAAGGAAAAGAATGTGGGTAGGGTCTTTTATAAGAAAGGAGGGTCGGCTACTAGGCTCTCCTATTCGTACATGGTTCTGATTCCTCTCATCATCATCTTCTTTTTCACAAAACTTGAAGCAGAGAAGGGACTGGAAGATTAGGTAGTATCGGTAACACCCTTTGTCGCCGGAGAGAGAGAAAGAGAGAGAGAGAGAGAGAGAGAGAGAAGTGACGAGGGAAGAGAAGGAGCACGACAACTGATTTCCTACGCTTTTCTCTCCTTAATCAGTCATATTTCGATCTAGTTAGGTATGATTGTGGAGCCTTTCCATAAGATGTTCATGAAGTTCAAAGTTAGATTTTTTATCTTATTATTATTTTTCATTTCATCGGAAATCTTTCATTCCATATTTGGGGCAGCACATTTGTGACCTCCATGCCTGGATTTTCGATCTTCCATTTGCGATTCGAGGTATGATCCATAATATCCATTGAATCCCTGTATTTTAATACAAAGTTGAAGACTTTACATAAAGTTTTTGAGGTGATTAATTAGGGTAGACTAGTGAGGCCTAATAGCTCTTAATAAGGTTTGAATTCTACAATGGTCAGGGTGTGACAACTTGGTATCAGAGCTCTAGGTTCGAATACCTTTGAGCCATGGGAAGGGTCATGTGTTAGTCCAAGAGAGTGAATTGCATGTCACATTCCCATTCTGTGAGTGCTTGCATGAATGAATATGATATGGAGTATGTGCGCATGTGCTTGAATTTGTTGGTATGGAGGTAAGACTCGGAGGATGTTATTTCTTGCTTCAACGTCTTGGTTACTGGTTTGGGGTTCCTTTAAGACGGGCGCCTTGCTAATGCCTATTCAACTTGGAAATCTAGACGAGTGGTTTGAATTTAGATAAAATTCCAAAGAATCCCCTCGGTATGTGATTATGATGAGTTATGTTTTACCTTGGATCATTATTGATCAGAAGCTCTTATTGCTAGAATTATAGTAATTTATGCTGGAAGATGAGATATGTAGAGAAGATTTACCTAGCTTGAAATTCTTTCATTTCTGGTTGTAGCTATTTGATGGCACAGACACGAGACACAGGTCGCAGCCGAGGTCATGCTAGGAGTGAGGTTCCGAAGACCCAGGACATGACATCGCAGAATCCTGATGTCCAGCAGACAGTTCCACAAGCCCCCGTGGTACAGGACACAATGCTACGGATGCCTATAGGTGGAGTAGGTGCTTTCCCGGAAGTGCTTGAAGCGATCAGGTTGTTGGCAGTGGCTTTGAACAGGAATATGTCGGCACCAGAGGCAGCACCTGTCCTAGTCCTTGTACCCATGCCAGTGCCAGCACCTGATCCGAGGGCAACATAAGAAACCCTGGATTTTTTGAGGATGAATCCCCCGATGTTCAGTGGCGAGCCTAACCCAAAGGCAGCCACTGCTTGGCTAAGGAGGACCAATAAGATCTTTGGCACCCTTGGCATCGTGGATAGTGAGTTGAAGGTGAGGGTAGCCACGTATTAGTTGTATGATGACACGAAAGAGTGGTGGGAATTCATAAAGACCACCATAGCTAGTACATGGGAAGCCTTTTCAGAGGCCTTTCTTGAGAAGTATGTTCCAGCATTGATGAAGACCAGGTATCGCGAAGAATTCATGAACCTCACTCAAGGAACTTTATCAATGATCCAGTGTGAGGCTAGGTTCGCCAATTTATCAACCTACGCTCCAAAGATGGTCTTCACTAAAAAGTTAAGACCATACAATTCTAGAGGGGCTTGTGCCCCGCTATCAAGAACCGAGCAATAGCATTGATGTTGCACTCATATACTCAGTTGGTGAAGACTTCTATTATAGTGGAAAATACGTTAGCGGATGATAGAAAGAATGGGGAGGGACGACCATCGAAGTTAACTCAATCGGCTGGGAACAATCTAAGAATAGGAAGTCAGGTTGGCCATCTTCTGCATCAGGATCCCAATTCAAGAAGGCACATTCAATAGCATCGTCGTCAGCTTCATCAGCAGGGAACACCGGCCCAAGCAATGGAGTTTGCTTTGTTCGCAGTCAATCGGGGCACAAGAACCGAAAGTGCCCTCAGTGGTTGGCATTGGCTTGCTATCATTGTGGGTAGCAGGGTCTTCTAATGTGAGAGTGTCCCCAACTTCAGGCAGCGTAGGGAACTCAGAATGAACCACAAGGTCAACAAACACAGGGTCGATAGGGGGCGGCACAACCCCATCAATCGGTGAGAGGACAAGCACCCAGATGTAGAGGGGGAAACAGTTCGGCCCAATCCAGAATACCACCAACGGGGGGTAACCAACCGAGAGTTTATGCTTTGGGGGGATCGGGTCCCGCACCAAGGACGCCAGGGGCCTTGGCGCTGCCAGCAGTGCCAGTAGCTGCAGATTCTACCGTCGGACCATCTATTATCAGAGGTAAATTTTTAGTCTATCGGTCGTGTGCACGAGTACTTGTGGACATGAGAGCATCTCATTCTTTCATAGCATCTGCATTCATTGCATCTTTGGGCTTGGAGGTGGAAAAGTTAGAATGGGCATTACATATAGATACTCCAACTGGGGTGACAACCACGGTTGGTCAGATATGTAGAACCTACGAGGTTCTTGTAGCACACCATCACTTGTCATTTGATTTTGTGGTTCTCGACATGACTTCCTTTGACATCGTTCTTGGGATAGACTGGTTAACAGCCTTTCATGCCTATATTGACTACGACCAGCGTCGAGTCACTATTCGCACCCCTGAGGGGGAGCATTTTTCCTTTGTGGGGGATCGGGATGATGGATCTGCACCCGCGTGCTCATCTATTCAAGGCATGTGTCTTAGTTCTTTGCTTGCGACTCTCACTATTGATGAGGATCAGTCTTTATATGCTGATCTCCCTCCCGTAGTCTGTGAGTTTCTTGATGTTTTCCCGTCCGAGTTGTCCGAGCTCCCTCCACGACGAGAGGTGAAATTTTTGATAGAGTTGATACTAGGGACCGACCCCATTTCTATGCCTTCATATCGGTTTGCTCCTGCTGAGCTAGCTGAATTGAAGGTCCAGATTAAGGAGTTGGAAGATAAAGGTTCATTTGGCTAAGTGTATCCCTATGGGGTGGGCCGGCCTTATTTTTGAAGAAGAAGGATCAGTTGCTACGCTTATACATCGACTATCGAAAGCTTAACCAGGTGACAATAAAGAATAAGTACCCGATGCCCCGCACAGATGATCTGTTTGACCAGCGGAAAGGATCTACTTGCTTCTCGAAGATCGACTTATGGTCGGGATACCACTAAATAAGGGTAAGAGAGGAGGACATCCAGAAAACTGCCTTTTGCACACGGTTATGCCCTTCGAGTTGACCAATGCACCAGCCACTTTTATGGATTTGATGAATCGTATTTTTTTACAGTACCTCGATCAGTTTGTGGTGGTGTTCATAGATGACATTCTCATTTACTCGCCATCAGAGGAGGCACATGAGGAACATTTACGGATCTCCTTACAGTTGTTACGAGATCATAAGTTGTACACGAAGTTTGATAAATACAAATTTTGGCTTTCCGAAGTCAAATTCTTGAGGCATGTGGTGTCTAGTGGGGGAGTAGCGTTGGACCCAACAAAGGTAGAAGGAGTGATGAATTGGGAGCAGCCCAAGTCAGTATTCGAGATACGAAGTTTTCTAGGCCTTGCTGGTTACTACCATCGGTTTGTTAAGGATTTCTCTCGGCTTGCTTCGCCAATGACGCACCTTACTTGTAAGGGTGTCAGATTCAGATGTGATGACAATTGTGAGGCGGCATTCTAGGAGTTGAAGACGAGGTTGACAAGTGCAATTATCCTGGTTCTACCGGATAGGGGAGTAGGATATGTAGTATAGTGTGACGCATCCAGGGAAGGTCTTGGTTGTGTGCTAATGTAGACAGGAAAAGTTGTAGCATATATGTCTCAACAATTAAAGGTGCATGCGAAGAACGATCCGACTCACAACTTAGAGTTGTCAGCAATCGTCTTTGCTTTAAAGACATGGAGATGCTACTTGTATTGGGAGAGATTTGAGGTGTTTTCGGACCATAAAAGACTGAAATACCTTTTTACACAGAAGGATTTAAATCTGAGGCAGAGAAGATGGATGGAATTCCTTAGCGACTATGATTTCGGTCTCCAGTACCATCCCGGCAAAGCCAATGTTGTGGCTGATGCCCTGAGCCAAAAATCATTAGGTACGCTTGCTAGCATTGTAGTGAGGGATGGAAGATGATTGAAGATGTCAGCAGATACGACTTGTAGCTAGAGGAGTTAGAGGGTCGCATAATTTTATTCGCGGCGGAGTCACAGTCAATGTTAGTGGCTCGAATGGTTGAGGCACAGAAAGAAGATGTGGAGTGTAACTTATACCGAGAGCAATTGAGCAATGTAGAAAATGTTCCTGAGTAGACTATTTCTGAGGATGGTAATTTGAGATTTATGGGGAGGATTTTTGTGCCTGAAGCATGTCAGGACAAGGCACTTGGACAGTTTCATTACTCTCGGCTGGCAGTACATCCCGGGGGCACCAAGATGTATCACCACGTCTGTAGATAGTTTTGGTGGAAAGGGATGAAGTGGGATATTATTATATTTGTATCAATATGCCTAACCTGCCAGTAGGTGAAGGCGAAACATCAGAAGCCAGTAGTCTTACTACAGCCTTTACTAATCTCGGAGTGGAAGTGGGAACATGTGACGACAGATTTTGTCACAGGATTACCGAAGTCACCGCAGAAGCATGACACCATTTGGGTAGTGGTGGACAGACTGACCAAAACTACTCAATTTCTACCGATATGTCTAACTTATTCTATGGAAAAGTTGGGGCGCTTGTATGTTGGGCAGATAGTTCGCCTACACGGGGTGCCAGTTTCTCTAGTATCGGATCAGGATCTGCGGTTTGCTTCACGCTTTTTAGCAAGGGTTATAGGTAGATTTGGGAACTGATATTCTATTTAGCACTGCTATCCACCCACAGACGGATGGAAAATCCGAGCGCACGATACAGGTAATGGAGGATATGCTGAGAGCATGTGCACTTGATTTTGAGGGTTCATGGGAAGTTCATTTACCGTTGGTGGAATTTACCTACAACAATAGTTACCAGTCCAGCATACAAATGGCGCCTTTTGAGGCACTCTATGGTAGAATATATAGATCACCAGTGTGTTGGACAGACGTGGGAGAGTCAGTTTTGTCAGGGTCAAAAATAGTCTGAGAAACGAAGGAGAAGATTATAGTTATTCGACAGAGGTTAGCCACCACAGCTCTGAGCCGTCAGAAGAGCTATGCTGACCAAAGTCGAAGGTCGTTAGAGTTTCAGGTGGGAGATTATGTGTTCCTTCATATCTCCCCACGGAAAGGGATAATGAGATTTGGGAAAAGCGGCAAGTTGTCGCCACATTTTATCAGGCCTTTCCCGATTGAAGAGAAGATTGGAGCCGTAGCGTACCAATTGGGGCTGCCACCTCAATTATCTTTGGTACATAATGTCTTTCATGTTTCCATGATTAGGAGATATGAACTAGCCCCTACGCATCCTCTTGACTGGTCGGACTTGACAGTGGATGGCAATGCCACCTACGAACAGCGGCCACTACGGATTCTAGACACTAGCGAATAGAAATTGCGTGGTAAGACCTTGAAGTATATCAAGGTGCAGTGGCAGCATCAAAGCAAGGAGGAGGCGACGTGGTAAAGATATTCTTATGTTCGGGAGAGATATCCAAAACTTTTTTCATCTTGAGGTACGTCGATTTCGAGGACAAAATCTCTTTTAGTGGGGGAGGTTGTAAGGTTATGACCCACTTTAATAATTTTTGATTTAATTATTTCTGTTGGGTCTCAAAATTTTAAAATTTTACAATAATAAGTTACAAAACAAGTTAAAACAAGACAAGTGCTGGGGGCTTTTTAGTCCTTTAAGCTCAAGGAGGACAAGAACGTGGGTGGTGTTTTTTATAAGAAAAGAGGGTCGGATGCTGGGCTCTCCTCTTCATACGTGGTTCTGATTCCTCTCATCTTCTTTTTCACATAATTTGAAACAGAGAAGGGGCTGGAAGATTAGGTAGTGTCGGCAACACCTTTTGCTGCCGGAGAGAGAGAGCAAGAGAGAGAGAGAGAGAGAGAGAGAGAGAGAGAGGGAGAGGTGGCGGGGGATGAGAAGGAGCATGACAACTGATTTCCTGAGCTTTTCTCTCCTTGATCAGTCATATTTCAGTCTTGTTAGGTATGGTTGTGAAGGCTTTCCATAAGATGTTCATGAAGTTCAATGTTAGATTTTTTGTCTTGTTGTTATTTTTGATTTTATCTGAAATCTTTCGTTCCAGATTTGGGACTGCACATTTGTTACCTCCAAGCCTTGATTCTCGACCCTCCATTTGCGATTCGAGGTAGGATCCATAATATCCATTGAACCCCTGTATTTTAATACGAAGTTGAAGAGTTTACATGAAGTTTTGAGGTGATTAATTCGGGTAGATTGCCTAGGCCGAATCTCTCTTAATAAGGTTTAGATTTTACGAAGGTCAGGGTGTGACATATCTGGTTTTCTCGTATGATTAGCCCGAGTCTTATACTTCCTCGTGATCTCTCACGTAGCCCTATTATACGCAGGATTTTTTGGCCGGCTTCAGTTATTATTTAATATAATTCGATCGTCGGATTTATCATCGAGACGTTCGAGGTATTAAATTAAAAGTTCGGGAGCAGTTTTGTTATTTGGCACACTTAGGGATTTATTCCAGGGTGGCCGGCCTTAGAGAGTGGTTATTGTCTAATTGGTTTTGTTTAGATATATTTTATATATCTTAGATAGAAAAAAAATTAGCAAGGATATTTTTAAGGTGAGATTTTAGGAAAATATTGATTTTCCCTCTCTCTCTCTCTCTCTCTCTCTCTCTCTCTCTCTCTCTCTCTCTCTCTCTCTCTCTCTCTCTCTCCTATCTCTCCTATCTCTCATGGCTGGCCCTTATAGGGTGCTATTATTATTTATTTTGTATATATATTTTATGTATTTTGGGAAGAATTAATTAATTGTATATTTCCTAAAATATATGGAGGCTTATGTATACAAAATTATAATTAATTGGAACCCTAACCTTACCAGATACCTAGTGTGTGCTACCGGCCCCTAGCTCTCTGTATCTCTTGTTCTTGCTTCATTCTTTGAGGGATTGAGAGTTTTTGAGTGTGTTGAAACATAAAGGACTCGACTCGGATCGGTGCCCACAAGCCGGAGTCGAGACGTGCAAAGGTTGTACGTGAGAACATCTCGTGAAAAACGCGTAATCAAAACGATTATAAAATTTACTACAAAGTTTCAATCGGTAATGGTTCTAACCTACTTGATTTATTATGTAGCTTTTGTGAAAAACGCGTAATCAAAACGATTTTTAAACATTTCGCTGCACTGACTCCAACAATGGTATCAGAGCCAATCGCGCGTTTTTCATGGAAAGCCGTTGTGCTAACCTTTGTTTTGCAGTGATTTGACGTTACGGTCCGATTGTATGCATGTATGAATGATT